>CAUYPK010012610.1:0-104712 GCA_963574355.1 Loris lydekkerianus
GAGATCGCTCCTCAGAGGTCCCTCCTCAGAAGCAGCATAACAAAATCCAAACTTGGCAAAGAGCCACAGTATACAAAATAATGATAAGAGGCAAAGAGCCGCATTCATTTTGGCCGGGAGCCGCGTGTTCGCCACCCCTGCCTTATGGGGACAGGTAGCTGGAAAGTAGCAAGAGGATGGGAAGAGACACTGTCAGCCATCACAGGTGACAAGAAGGTTCAGGTCTAGCTGAGTTTCAGTTGGAGTGGACAGATATTTCTCAGAGCTAGATGTTGCTTTCAGGAATCCTGGGTGGGAGGCCAGATGTCCAGATAGCCAGAGCATTAAGGAGCATCTCTAAGGAGGTTCCAGCAGGCAGAGAGCTGAGGCCCAGAGCAAGCATCTGAACAAATGACAGAGTGGTTCTGCTCTGAGCAGACACCATGCTAGGGCACGGAGTATGCTGAGCTGACCCTTGGAGGCAGGCCTGCGGCCTCTGAGCCCTGGTAAGCTGAGTGTGGCCTGGACTTGAGTCTCTAGCTTATCCTCAAAACACAGCCTCCCTAACCACTAAGGCCTGGCCCACCAGATCCTCAAGGACTAGACATCTGGTGTGTCTGTCCTCCCAGGTGCCTGGCTTGCCTTCCCCCAGGACCCTCTTAGGCTTCAGGGGGCTAGAGCTGGGCCCAGATGGTATAGGGCCCTCATAACTAATGCCCTGGAGATTGAAATGTGCCCCACACAGTTCCTACCAGTTGGCATGCAGTAACTCAATTCCCATGACAAATTCCCTGAGGTGGACAGTCTCCTCAAACTCATTTGATTAGTGAGGACACTTACAGCCCGAGCAAGAAGGGTGAGACTCCATCTCTACAAAAAGGAGAAAAACTAGCAGGGAATGGTGGTATGCACCTGTAATCCCAGCTCCTCTCGAGGCTGAAGCAAGAGGATTGCTTGAGCCCAGGAATTTGAGATTGCAGTGAATTATGATGATGCCACTGCACTCCAGCCCAGGCAACAGGGGGGAGACTTTATCTCCAAAAAAAAGAAGTAAGGACATTTATGCACAGAGCACAGAGAGGTGAGATTATTTGCCCAAAGACACCAGCTAGCAAGGATGCTGAGATTTGCACCACTCACCACTAACCACTAGGCTAACCAATCTCTTTATCTCCTGGTTCCCTTTGTTTCAGCTTAGATGGCCCCTTTTAGACACCATTTACGATGAAGCTGAGGGAAATTCATTAAAATATTCAATAACTCCAGGTGCCTGTAGTCCCACCTACTCAGGAGGCCGAGGCAGGAGCATTGCTTGAGCCCAGGAGCTGGAGGTTGCTGTGAGCTGTGATGCCACAACACTCTACCCAGGGCAACAGCTTGAGGCTCTGTCTCACAAAAAAAAAAAAAAAAAAAAAAAAAAAATTCAATAACTCCTCGTTTTACAAATGAATTAATTGAGGCTCAGAGAAGGAAAAGCACTTGCCTGCAGTTCACAGTGATCCTTGACTTCCCATGGAGGCTCTAGAGTGGGGTGAACAGTCCTATTTTGTCACCTGGACACATACCTTCTTTTTTAAATTTCAGAATATTAGGGGGTATATGTGTCTTGTTTATATATTTCATTTTTCATACAGATTGAGTCAATGTTATGTGCCCTTGACCCAGATAGTATGTGCTGTACCAAATAGGTATGAATTTATCTGCCCTCTCCTCCCTCCTCCCCCTAGCTGGATTTTCATTGAGATTCACTTCCATGTGCACTTGTAAGTATTAGATGAATAGCTCCGACTTGGTGTTGCTTACGTCCATGTGTTTGTTTCTCTAGTCTTGTGATGTTTCACTTAGAAGAATGGTTTCCAGTTCCACCCGGGTTGTCACAAAAGATACTAGATTACCATTTTTTTTTTTTTTTTTTTTTTTTTTTTTATGAATGAGCAGGAGTCCATAGTATGCATATACCACATTTTATTAATCCGCTCATGTATTTGTGGGCACTTGGGTTGTTTCCATAACTTTGCAATGGTGAATTGAATGGGTATAAGACAATTCCTTTCTAAAACCTCAACATTGTCCTGGCCCTCAGCCTCAGGGAACCTCCCATTGGTGACTGGGCGGTTTGAGACAAGAGGCAGGTGGGGGTTGACTTTCAGCTCCCATCAGCTCACTGGTGGCAGGTGGACACTGGGGCGGAACCTATGGTTACAGGGGTATGAAGAGGAGACTGAGCAGGCGGGATCCTGGCTCCCTTTGTCTGTGTACTCCTTCTGCATCGCGTGGGGAACAAGAACACATGTCTGGCTTCCTTGGGGGCCTGAACACATGAGTTTGATGGGTGCGTTCTATCCGTCTTCTACTTGGGTTGCCTTCCCCTTCCCTCCTTATCTAAGCAACCCAGTCCTGAAGGTGCAGCTCCCACCCCGGCCCCCTTCTCTGACCACTCCTGCCTCCCTCATAACTTTCCAAATAGTTGATCTCAATATGTCTTCTTGCTGTTGGAACCAAGGCAATTGTCTGGACCTTGGTCAGGGCACCCAGTTTTTAAATCAACGATGCTGTGGGTTCAACTAAATTAATATTTCCATCTTAGATGCACCCTCAGGGAAGGGTTTGTGAGGTCTCATGACCATGTGGGCACTTCCAAGACCCCTTCACAAAAAGTTGTGGCTGGTGCCTGTAGTCCCAGATACTTGGGAGGCTGAGGCAAGAGGATCGCTTGAGCTCAAGAGTTTGAGGCTGCTGTGACCTATCATGATGCCCTGGCACTCTATCCAGGGTGACAGAGTGAGACTCTGTCTCAAAAAAAAAAATTTTTTTTAGTGTATGTCCACCCCTTCAAGGTGCTGGGGTGGCCCCCGGGTTGTGCCAAGATCAGCTGGGAGGTTGGGGGGATGGGCTGCCACTGGTGGGGGCAGGGAGAGCAGGCAGGGCAGGCAAGCTGACCTGTCCTGAATGTCCTAAGCCTGCAGTCAAACCTGAACAGGCCCTCCTCTGGGCCCTGTTCAGCATGCCAAGCTTGTGGGCCTCTGGTCCCACTATTCAGGACCCTGGTGGAGGAGATTGGATGGGCCATTTGTGAGCTTTCCCAGAACTCTGAAGAGTCTCAACCCCAGCGCCTCGATGTGCGCCTGCATTCTCTGCTCATTTATTTATTTCCAGAGCAGGAAAGTGGATTTGAAACACTGCTTCAGAATGTTTACCCCTGGGGGAATGTCAGGGTTATGAATAATGCAGCAGAGCAGGGACTGGGGGCCCCACAGAGTTCCATTCTGTCCCAGGAAGGTGCCAAATCACCACAGACAGGCCTTGGACAAATCTCTGCCCTGCCACTTGCTACTCTGTGAATTTGGGCAAATGTCTCTGAGCCTTAGGGTCCCCAGCTATAAGATGGGGGTATCCAATCTCTGCTCAGGGGTCACATCCTTCACCACTCTCAGAGCAGCCAATGGGGAGCTGGCCTATCCCTCACAGCCACCACACCCTCTGCCTGGGCATCTTGGCTCTTCTTCCTGGAGCTCAGAGCCACCAGCCTTTCCTGAACATGTGCTGAATATGGGCACAGTAACAGAGCAGAGATGGAAGTAATTCCAGGCTGCTGAGGCCCCAGCCAGGTGGGATCCAGCTGCACCCAGACAAAGTGAGTGAAGCCGGGGGTAGGATCACAGGTGGATGAAGTGGGCGCCTCCCATTCCTATCCTTGATGGTCTGGTGGGGCTCTTACAGGGCCCATTTGAAAGTCTGTTCCTGGGAGGCGCCTGTGGCTCAAAGGAGTAAGGCGCTGGCCCCATATGCTGGAGGTGGCTGGTTCAAGCCTCGGCCAAAACTGCCCCCCAAAAAGAAAGTCTGTTCCTACTCTGGGGCTCCAGATTTCCTTCTCCTGGGCAGAAAGGGGAAGCCTCTGGTGCCAGGGATGTCCCTTGTCCCCCAGGGACTGTGCCTGGGACAGACAGTGTCCTATCCTGCCCACAGCCCCCTATCAAGACCTCTCAGAACGTCCTAAGCCTGCAGTCAAACCCAGCTTGGGGGGCCCTGTGTCAGTGGGGTGATAGATGGCACTCCCCCACTCCCAGCAGGTTTCAGAGTGCTGGCCCGAAGCAGCGACATCTCAGGTTAGACATGGGAGGATGGAGAGGGTGGATCAGTGTTGATGAGCCAGCAGAGGAGCAGCAAGTTCTCTGGGGTGGGGGTAGGGGTGGGAGGTGGGGGGTGGTTGTCTGGGAGAGGGGGAGGGGCCACAGATCTCTGGGCTGCACCCCCACCCCCTCCCTCCAGCTCTGGGAGGCAGTGACCTCACGCTACTCTCTATCATAATATTTACCAACAGCGCTGCAATTGAGCCAGGCAGCTCGGCAATTATAATCATGTTATCATTATTGCTGATAATTCTGATCATAAGCATAAATTAGACATAGGAGCAAGGCACAGCGGGTAGAGCAGGAGGCAGGAACACTTCTGGGAGGGTGGGGGATCAGACAGGCCTCCCTTCCCCTCAGCCCCTCCTGCTCACTGGTGTCACCAGTATCCCTTCCTGAGGCCTGGCCCAGGGATTCTGGTGACTCTGGGTAAGCTCTTCTAGCCAGGGTCTGGGCCTGTCCTGACCACCTCACACAGAGCCCCATTCTGCCTTGCACAAACTATTAAGGTGCAATTATTACAGAGACGGTCGTTCCAAATTGATCTTTCAGTTACTCCACAGCTGCAACCATGGAGACGGCCCAGGCTCAATTACATGCCTCTCTCTGTTCTTTAAAGATTCCAGCAGAGGAAAATCGGAGGAGAGCAGAGGCAGTGGGGGCAGAGATGCTGGAGACAGAGACAGAACAGGGACTACAGAGCCCCCCAGAGATAGAGAGATGGAAATGGTGGAACTGCCTGAGACAGAGAGAGAAACACCCCAAGAGAGGCAGAGACTCAGAGACAGAGAGAAATGACAGATCCAAGATAGCTGAGAGAGAGATAAAGGCTAAGAGATGGAGACAGAGGAATGACAGCTGACTTAGACAGGCGAAGGAGAGAAGCAGAGAGAGGTAGCTGTGTAGCTAGGCTCAGACCTCCAGAAGACGCAAAGAGCAAGAGAGACAGAAGCCTGGGGAGAAAGAAGACCCAATATTTTTCTATGACACTACATAAAAAGACAGCAACAGACAGATGGAGAGAAACAGAAAAAAGAGACCAACAAGTCACGTTGGCTAATGAGGCCCATTTCACTCATTCATGCAGCAAATGTTTGCAGAGCCATACTGTGTGCCACACTTGGTGCCAGGTCCTGGGGGCGACCCCCTTCTGCCCTCACATGGGAGCTTAGAGTTTAATGGGTGAGTCAGGCAGGGATCCAATAATCACTCAAGCAATGTAAGATTTCCACTGGACCTGGCACTCAGGGGGTCAAGCAGCCTTGGAGGGTGACCCAGCCAGGGCAGTCAGGAAGGCTGAGATGTGCAGAGTGAGGGGCTAACCTGCAGAGGGCAGTCAGAGCACCTGGGCAGAGAAACTGTGCCCACAAAGGCTGAGCCCACTTGGTTATGAAAAGCAAAGATTTGGGTTCAGGGCCTGGGCCAGACCCCTTTTCTGGGGAGTGGATGGTGGTATAGAAAGCTGGTAGGCAGAAAAGGAAACCCCAGGTGATGCTTTTTCCTGGAGGTGAAGGGGTACAGCAGGGTCGTGGGTTTCCAGAAAATCCTGGGGCAGAGAGAAATATTTTAGCATGCACTGAAACTCCCGGCCCAATAGGTCTTTGGTATGCTGTGGAGGGCAGTGTCCAGTTGGTTCACCATTCCCCACGAGGCTGGAGGGGTATGGCCTTGGCAACCCTTACTCCCTCCCCAGGTTGAGTAGGGTGCCCTCTCTGGCTCTAGCACCCAGGGCCCCTTCATCATTGCACACACCCTAACAGCTCCTAGGGGTAGAGACTTGGTCTATATGATGCCCGACCTAGAGAGGGTAGTTCAGTGGAATCATGTCTCAGGGCCTGTCTAGCCCAGCCGGGTGCCAGGCCTGGCTGCTGGTCAGGGCATTGGCAGCTGTGACAGAGGAGCTGGCATTAGGAGCCTGATGGTGCAGGGAATGTGGCTCCAGTAGACATGCCTGTGGCTGGTGTTGCATCACTGAGTGTGGTTAAACTACAGATCCCAGAACTTGAATGGTCCTCTGAGAACACAAAGGCTGGTGAGCCCCAAACTTCAACATGCATTGGAAAATCTGAGACTGTGTTCTAAAAGGGAGAGTCCTGGGCCTTACTCCCACCCGTAGTGTCTGAAACACATCTCCCAAAAGTGTCTCAACCTGCACTTTTTTTTTTTTGGCAGTTTTTGGCCGGAGCTGGGGCTGGGTTTGAACATACCACCTCTGGTATGGGGCCAGCGCCCTACTCCTTTGAGCCACAGGTGCCGCCCATTTTTTTTTTTTTTTTTGCTGTTTTTTTTTTGGTCGGGGCTGGGTTTGAACCCATCACCTCCAGCATATGGGGCCAGCGCCCTACTCCGTTGAGCCACAGGTGCCACCTTGCACTTTTTTTTTAAACTTTTTTTTTTCCAGAATATTAGAGTATACACATGTTTAGTTTACATGATTGATTTCTGGCCCTGTGCTTTAACAAGCACACAAAATGAGAAAACTGAGGCTCAGGTACCCTGAAGTCAGTGGCTGAGGCGAGATGAAAGATGTTCCCACCTGACCCTCCATCTTGGTCGGTACACTTTTTTTTTTGTAGAGACAGAGTTCACCCTTGGTAGAGTTCCATGGCATCACACAGCTCACAGCAACCTCCAGCTCTTGGCTTAGGCGATTCTCTTGCCTCAGCCTCCTGAGTAGCTGGGACTATAGGCGTCCGCCACAACGCCCTGCTATTTTTGTTTGTTTGTTTGTTTGTTTTGCAGTTCGGCTGGGCTGGGTTTGAACCCGCCACCCTCAGTATATGGGGCTGGCGCCCTATTCGCTGAGCCACAGGTGCCGCCCTGGTTGGTGCACTTGCCACATCTGGTTCCTGCTCTGTGCCAAGCACTGGGCTGGTGATAGGCTCACCATAGACCTTGGGCTGTGTTAGGAAATCCCTCTGCAGATGAGAAAACTCAGGCTCAGAGAGAAGAAATGTCCCTAAATGACGCAGTTGAGTTTAGGCTCCAGCTTGGTCTAGATCCCACAGCTACCTTCTTGCTGTGGTAGGCTTTGCAGGGAGGAGGTGCCTGGCTACTTGGCAACTCCTCTCCCCAGCATTCTTCCACTGCCCTAGAGGGTGATGCTCCACTCCAGGCAGTACAAAGAGACTGAGACCCACAGAACGCAAATTCCCCGGCCTAGAGTTTTCCAAGCGACTTTGGTTTTTCCTCATAGTGTCTGGGAAATTTGCGTGGAAGTGCTTTTTCCTCCATGTTTTCTTTTCTGGCCCTGAGGGTGTTCTTAATGTTCTCTAACTTATCACTAAATTCGCTTAGCAGAGCAGCTGCCTGGGATTTGCTAGAAAACCAAACCTGCTAATTCCCTCTGGGCTGGGGGGGCTGAGTGCCAGGATGTGGATGATAGGAGGGGTAATGACGTTCCCCACTTGTCCCAGTTCCTCCCAGTACCTCTCTGAGCCCCTTTATTCCTCTGAATGGGTGTGATACTCTCACTTCTCTCGTTGGGGGTTAATTGAGATAATCTAAGAAAGCCATTTAGCACCAATAAATTAGAGTAAGCATTTGGTGAATGTTAGCTGTCATTACTATTTGCATTTCCAGTGGTTGCTGTGCAGTGTAGGGGATGAGAAGGGGGTGAAAGGAGAGGGGCTGGGAGCCTTTCAGAGGAACCAGAGGATGAAGGAACCCGAAAGTGACCTGCTTCTACCCAGGGCAGCGCCACATTCATCTATTGTGTGACTTGAGCTTCTATGTGAGGATTTATTGGAAAAGGGGGTTTGTGGCATTAAAAAGGGTAAGAAAATGATCTTCTTAGGCCTGCACTGCCCACTGTGTTGAGCACTTGAAGTCTGAACTAGCCCAAACTGAGATATGTTGTTAAATGTATACGAAATGCTGGTTTTCAAAGACTTAGTATAAGAAAAAGAATGCAAAGGAGCTCAATTTTTAAATAGTATTTCACATTGTAAATGATAACATTTTAGATATCTTGGGCTAAAATAAAATGTATTACTAAAATAATTTCACCTGTTTCTTCTGACTTTTTTTTTTTAAAGAAGCTTCCAAGAAATTTTTTTTAATTTTTTTTTTATTGTTAAATCATAGCTGTGTACATTAGTGCAATCGCCTGTACCCATTCTAAGATGCACCATAGATGTGGCCCCACCCATTAACCTCCCTCCACCAAAACCTCCCCCCGATTCCAAGAAATTTTAAGTTTCCAATGTGGGATGTGTTTGTTTATTTCTGTTGAACAGTGCTGAGCTAGACCACGCATGGAGCCAAACCCTGGGATGTGGAGGATGAGGCTTCAAAACTGCCCATGTCCTCTAACATGGTTCTCCCTGCTTCCAAGGGTCCCTGCCCCAGCTTAGCAGAGTGCTTGAAATCCCAGCACTAGTGTGTTAATTTGGAAGTTCTGGAAGCCTTGAAGGACTCTAAGAGGTTGCCCTGCTAATCAAATACCCCAGTAAGGGAGATGGTTTCTGTTTTTAACAGTCTGATGGAGCCATGGTGACCGAGACCTGTGAGGACAGGGTCCAGGCAGGGGATGCGTGCAGATACCCAGGGACTGCAGGGGGGAAGGTAGGAACAGTCCTTGCTGGGGTTTAAGGTTTGAGTCACAGACACAGGGGGCTCAGTGAGCCGATCCCCTACCATCTGCTTCTTGCCTAGTCCCTAAACCACCTGAGCACCCCGGCTCATAGGTATAACATTTGACATTGAGGCTCCAGATTGCATCCCCCCTAGTCTCACATTGTTGGATGGATTCTGCACACTGCCTTGAAAACACATTCCCATATACTGAATCTTATTTTCCCTTCAGTTTCCGTGATAGGATAAGAGCTATGTTCTTCTGAAATAAGAGTAGTTGATTCCAGAAGACATTCAAGTGTCATTTTTTAGAAGGATAAATATAAATTATCAGATAAAATAATAGCCCTGAAAATACAAGGAGAGCCATGGAGGTGGAAAAAAGGAATAGCAGGAAGTAGAACCAGAGTCTTAAGGTCCAGCCTGCTTCCACTCACTCCTGGGCTGCTGTGGATGTGCCTGCCCTCAGGGTCCTGCAGTTGGAGCATCTATAACATAAGGCTGTTAGGACTGGCCACAATGGCTAACATCTGTAATCCTAGTATTCCAGGAGGCTGAGGCAGGAGGATTGCTTGAGGCCAGGAGTTCAAAAACAGCCTGAATAAGAGAAAAAAATTAGCAATTCCTGCAGTGGCTAGCCACTGGCAAAAGCTTCTCTTTTTATTTTTTAAGTTATTTTAAAATATGAAATATACCATTATATTACTAATGGCCCTGAATTCTGTTATAGTATGGTATTCTTTAGAACTTCTCTCTTATTAATTAATTATTTTTCTGAGATTTTGTCCCCCAGGTAGAGTGCTATGATGTCATAGCTTACAGCAACCTCAAAATCTTGGGCTCAAGAGATTCTCTTGCCTCATCCTCCTGAGTCGCTGGGTCTAGAGGTGCCTGCCACACACCCAGCTAGTTTTTAGAGACGGGATCTCAACTCTTGCTCAGGCTGGTCTTGAACTCCTGAGCTCAGGTAATCCACCTGCCTTGGTCTCCCAAAGTGCTAGGATTATAGGTGTGAGCCACCGTGCTAGCTAGAACTTTTCTTTTAACTAAACTCCTTTCTCAGATGTGGGAGTGGTGGCTGCCCTC
The DNA here is from genome assembly GCA_963574355.1 of Loris lydekkerianus. Classification (NCBI taxonomy): domain Eukaryota; kingdom Metazoa; phylum Chordata; class Mammalia; order Primates; family Lorisidae; genus Loris; species Loris lydekkerianus. The sequence continues at coordinate 9,771 of CAUYPK010012610.1, forward strand.
TCTGAGAAGGCGTTAAACTTGACAAAAATGTGAATGTTCATAACCTTGTCCTTAGAATCCTCACCTCCTCAGGAAGAGCATTCAAACAAAAACTCCAAGTCTGCTTTAGACACTAGATGAAACCAACAAATAAAACAATTGAGAACCATTCTCACATCTACCACCTGCTATAAACCAGGTATCACACTAAATACTTTCCCTGTGTTATGTCATTGAACCCATACAACATTGTAAAGAAAGAAATGTCTTAGCTCCATTTTACAGGTGAGGAAGCTGAGGCCCAGAAAGGCCAGCTGACTTGGCCTAGGATACACAGCACAAGGGGAGCCAGCTGTCATACGCAGATCACATGTGGCTGAGTGGGGCCTGGACACAGCAGTGTTGTACCACACTACTCCCTGGTCATTGCTGGGGTGAGTTTAGCTGTTTGGGCATTGGGTAGGAGGCAGTATGCACCCTAAGCATTCCACATGCTGCTCCAATTCTGCCTGCAGAGGGCAGTACCAAGTGCACACTGGCCCTGCCTGCCTAGCAGGCCTCAGCTCTTCCAGCCCCTGAGGTCCAAGACTTGGGAATCAAGGAAGCATTCTGCCCGGGAAGCATTCTGCCCAGAAACCAGCAGCCCAGCCGCATTGGCTGCCCCAGCTGGGCCCCCTTGACACCTCCTGGCTTGATGCATTTGAAATTGGGGACATCAGAGGTCAGTGGGCAGAAGGGCTTTCCTCTGCCCAGAGAGCCTAAGTGCAACATGCCCAGCACCTAGTAGATGCTAAACAAGCAGCTACCATCACCAGTGCTGTCCACCATGGAGCCACACTGTGGAGGACTAAGTGTGTACAGGAAGGGAGAAGTATGGACTCAAGGGTAAGAGAAGGAGCCAGGATTTGAAGTTATGCACAGTCAGGCTTCAGACCCTAGCTTTTTGTCTTAGCCACGCTGCCAAGTCAGAGCCAGCACAGGGCAGTAGGGATAAGGGTCTTAAGGAGTCACACAGAAGGGTGCCTTGAGGTGTCCCCAGGCCTCCTTAGGGCAAGGGGCAACACCCCACTGCTCTGCCTGGCACCCGCTATGGGCACTAAGGCCCCTGTAGGCTCTGCCTTTTCATCTCAGGGGGAGCCCTGGTCAGCCAAGGTTAACCCTCACCCAGTGCCTGGTGTGTGCTCAGCAGGTCAGCAGGTGGGGAGACCTTGTGGGTTTTGCGAGGACCTGGTAGGCTCTCAATCTACCTTTGGCTCTCCTTCTAAGCCAGGAGCTCCCTGAGGTTGAGGCCTGCCTTGGGTGTGTCCCTTCCTTCCCGGCCAGCCTAGCAGAGGCCTAGCAGCTCAGGGCACCACGTGGCGAATGACTGTGTTCCTTGTGCCAAATTAGGATTTATATTTTGGAGGAAGATGGGAGGTGTGCTCCATGATTCAGTAGGGCAGCCGGCCGGTATGGGGCATGTGCGTGTGGAGGGCAGAAAGAGGGCTGGGCAGCCAAGATGGACTCTGGAGTCCAAATGGATCTGCTGCGACCTTGGGCATGTCACTGCCTTCCCGCATATCCCCGGGGACAAAGGCTGAAAAGAGGCACCTGGGCCAAGCCCTGGGACCGATCCTGGGCCAGACGAGAGGGCCCCTGCTCCCTCTCCTGGGATCCCCTGAGCCTGCTGGGTGACCTTGACCCGATTCCCCCCCGCCCCGCTGTCCCGCGGCCGCCGCGCCGTGGCTCTCTAATCCCGCGCCTGGGAGGCCGAGGGCGCCGCCGCCCCTCCCGCAGGCCGGGGGGCCGGGGCGCCAGGCGCTCCCCTCGCGGTGCCCAGGCCGGGGCGCGAGGCGCGGGGCGGGCTAATCCCGTATGTAAATGGCAGCCAATGGAGGGTGGTGTTGCGCGGGGCTGGGATTAGGGCCGGGGCGAATGGCTGGCAATCTTACTGGGATTACAGAACAAAGAGCCTCCCTGCGCTCCCGCTCTCGGCTCCGCTCCCCGCGCCGCCCCGCCCTCCGCCGCAGCCCGCGCCGGGGGTGGGGGCCGCCGCGCGCCAGCCCCCCGGCCAGCCGACCCCCCCACCCCCCTCCCCGCCGCTCCCTCCCCGCCTTCGCCGCGCCGTCGTCCTAGTCTCCTCTGCCTCTCCTTCCCCCGTTCTCCCGGATTAATTAAGGAGGCAGCGGCAGGAGGCTGAGTCCTGGCCGCGGGCCGGGGCCGGGGCGCCGCTGGCAGGAGCGCTTGGGGATCCTCCAAGGTAGGAGAAACTTTTGCGGGGGGCGGGTGCCGAGGCCCTGCTCCCCTTCGCCCCCCCACGTCCCCTACCGCTCCGGGGGGGCCGCCCCTCCCCCTCAAGGTGTTACCGGACCTGGATCCGGCTTTTGGGTGCACCGAGAGGCACGTGACTGGGATTATAATTCGGGCCGGGGGAGGGGAGGGACGGACGTCCCCCACCTGCTGGGAGGGGGTGGGAGCCTGGAGCTGTCACCCATGGTCCTTCCCGAGGTGGGGGGCGTCTTGGGCCGGCGCTCGCTGGCTGCTGCAGTTCGCGAATGAGGTCAGTGGTGCTGCCCGCGGCCGCCGGCGGTGGGGAGCAGAGGGGGTTGGGAAGGCCACGGCCTCCGCCCCCCCACCTCCGCCTTCCCGGTTTGAGCCAGCCCCTTGCTGTTGCCCCTCATTCACCAGCTGAGTCCAATCCCGCAAGCACTGCCCCAGCACAGTGGTTCCTACTGGGGGTCCCCGGGGAGGGGGCTGGTTGAGTGGTGGCAGCTGAACCCCAGGTGGCAGGGCACAAAGCATTCAAAGGAGCAAGTTGTGGGTGCCCGGTCTGTAGGTGGTCTCTGAGTTACTGCAGATGGGCAGGGAGAAGAGCCCCCGAATTCTAAATCCTTGGGAATGATGGCCTTGAGCCCTGGGCCTGTAGCCAGGGAGAGGGACCATGCCCTGGCCTGGGCCCAGGGCAGGGGGCCCTGTACAGCTGAGAGTTCTACCCTCCTGGCAGTGCTGGAGCCGGCTCAGCTCTGGCATCTGGCCTAGTGACCCTCCCTCCCAGGACCCTCCCTCCCAGGAGACTCCTGGGTCCCCATCACAACTGAAGTGAGGGAGCTGGGCATATAGGAGTCTCCCTGTAGGGAACATGGGGAAATCACTGGCTTTTGGATGGAGTGTGGACCAGTGGTGTGGGGCTGTGGGGCTGCCTTAGGATGGGCCTGGTGGGGTGGGCAGGCCCTGGCAGCTTTTAGAGGAGTGGGCATTTGCAGGGGCTTCTCTTACTGCTGTGAGTAGAGGGGAGAGGTGGCCAGAAGCAACCCTGGTCCCCTGTGGACATCGTCTGCCTGTGTTTGGTTGCCCTGTGGCCAGGACTGTTCACTGCTTGGGACTGGCCTGGAGACTTGCCTGAGGCCTTGGGGTTTAGGAGGTGCCTTGAAGCAGCCCATTTATTTCAGCAGCATCATTCCAAAGGGAAAGGGCACCGGCATAGATTATTTATTCTGAGCAGGAGGAGGTGGTGGGAGTCTGGTGGCTGCTGGCAGGGAGGGACTGGGCACAAGGATGGTGGTTTGTGATGAGTGGCCATCACAAACCACTCTAATGGGGCCCAGAAGGGTGTGAGGTAGACTCTGACCTCTTCTGAACAGCACCTGTGGACCAAGGGACCGGGTTGGCCCCAAGGTGACAGGATGTTGGAACCCCCAACCTGCTTCTGAGTTGTGGCAAGCTCAAGTCCACATTCCATTCTATAGCCTGCTCTGAGGATGACCTAGAAATTGGCAGTTCTGAATCAGGGGGTCCCAGAGGACCCCAGCAAAGGAAATGAAGAAGGGTCAGCACTCTGCAACCACTTGATGCCCACCCTCTTGAAATGTGGGAGGATTTAGGGCCGAAAGGTACAGAACTGGGTCTGGAAGACAGTGTTGTAAAGGACATGCCTAACCTACTTAAGGGAACTCTTAATGCCAGAAGGGTCATTTATTTGCAGTATGCTAATCATAAGCAATTTTTATCTGTTCATTTAAGGCAGCCTCCCAGGAGCTGGGCCTGCCTTCTCCTACGGGGTAGTCATCAGTGCTTAGAAATAGTCTGATGGGCTGATGTAATGTGAGGGTCTTAGTGGAGGCTGTTCTTGCACCCTCCTTACCTTCAGAAACTAAGGTATCCATGGTTTGGTAATGGTTCGGTTGTCAGACTCTGGCTGAGGAACTTAGGTTGATGGTTTGGGACACTCATGTCCTAAGTGTGACCTTGGAACAATAGATCTTAGCTCCCAGAAGATTCTCATTCCAGGTCTGATCTCTCCCATATGCCCACCCAGTGCTTCCTTGGCCCACTCCCTGGATCCTGTAATCTTGCCATTTTCCTGAATGGCCTAACTTCATCACACCTCTGGCTTCTGTATATATTGGTCCTCTTACCTGGAAGATTCTTCCCATCTTTCCCCTGAGGGGCAAGGGGCTTCCTTTGATGGCCCTGCCTGGCTAGGGGAGGTTGGAGGGTAGGGGGATTGTGAGGGTTGTAGAATCTGCCTCCTTTTCTCCTTTAGGACTCAGCTTGGTTATGGTGTCCTCAGGCTGGAGCCTTCCTTGTCACCAGGCTGCTACCTCTGTGTCTCTATGACATCCCGTCCTTCCTCTGTCCGAACATTGATCTCACTCACATGTCCGCCTTTTGTCTCTCCAGTCGCAGTAGGGACAGGCAGGGGTGAGACCTGCTTCTCAAGTACTCGTTGAATGGCTGCAAGTCTGAGTGAAGGAATGAATGAAATCCTGCTACTGAGCCTTGACCCAAATTACTAAGCAGACTCTCTGTTATTGTTCCTAAATTCTCATCTCCAGGGCAGGTTCCCTCTGGTAGGAGTCCCAGGATCTTGCCCTGAGCTTCCTGGTCCCACTCTCTCCCTATGACCCCAGGCTGCATCTTTCCCCTGTGCTTGGGGCTTTGCTCTCAAATGTCCTCCCATTTCTCTCAGTTCTCTGACTCTTGGCCATTTGTAGGGATGTGTCTCTTACATGGCTGGGAGTCAGGGACATGGCCAGGTTCTTAAGGACAAGCCAGGAGTGTATGTCCAGGTCTGTGGCCCCTGCAGAGTCCTTAAGGGGCACCCAAAGAATAAGACCTGTAGGGTTAATTCACAAACATCAAGGAGCAGAGCGGGAAACACACTGCGGTCAGGTTTGAGGAAGGGGCTTCCAGGACAGCATGGGACCTATGGGGCAGGGACCTTAGGAGACTTAGAATTCCCAGCAGGAATTCATAGCAGAGCTGGAGTGGTGGGGTGCATAGCTTTCTGGAGGAGAGAAACAAACCTGGCCTAAAGATGGTGGGATGTGACAGGTTGTTGCTGGTGGGGAGGTAATGAAAGCTTCTGGGTGTAGGTGTTGGTGGTCCCAGTGGGGCAGGAGAGGCAGCCTCGGAATCGCTTCAGCCCCCTGCCCAAGCCCACACTCCGGAATGGAGGCAGGACCCCCACTACTCTCTTGGTCTACTTTGGATGTTCTAAGCCCAGGTGTCTCCAGGTGTGAGAGAGGGTCTCTTGGCCTAGAGAAGCGTTAGGGGGGAGAGAACCATGCAGTAAGCCCCTTTCATCTACCCTAGTTTAACATCTCTAACTTCACCCCTGTTCTGCAGAATGTGTTAGTTTTTGCTTCCATTTCCGCCACTCTACGCTGATTTGCTCTTAGGTTTGTGACTTCATGAGTTGCAGGGGTCCTCAAACTTTTTAAACTGGGGCCAGTTCACTGTCCCTCAGACCACTGGAGGGCCGGACTATAGTTTAAAAAAAACTATGAACAAATTTCTGTGCACACTGCAGATATCTTATTTTGAAGTAAAAAAACAAAACGGGAACAAATACGATCACACCGCTTCATGTGGCCTGTGGGCCATAGTTTGAGGACCCCTGAAGTTCGTTTAGAGGCTAAGCAGGGTGGGGCATAGCTGTGGGCACCTAGGTTCCAGCCCCTGCCTTACCCCATAGCCCCAGGGGAAGTCAGCCCCTGGCCCAGGCACCCGGGCTGCTCCTCCTCAGGAATGTCTGACTGGGACCATTTGTTTATGTATGTATGTATTTATTTTTATCTTTTTTTTTTTTTTTTTTTTTTAAGAGACAGAATTTCACTTTATTGCTCTCAGTAGAGTGCTGTGGTGTCACAGCTTACAGCAACCTCCAGCTCTTGGGCTTAGGCGATTCTCTTTCCTCAGTCTCCCGAGTAGCTGGGACTACAGGTGCCTGTAGCAACACCCGGCTGTTTTTTTTTTTTTTTGTTTGTTTGTTTTTTTCAGTTTGTTCCCACCACCCTCAGTATATGGGGCTAGCCCCTACTCACTGAGCCACAGACACCACCCAAGTGGGACCATTTGTGATTCTAATGCTTCCTCCAGATGGGGGGTGCTGAGTAGGGAGATAGTCATTTCAGACTCAGTGTGTTGGGTCACAACTGATGACAGCAAGGGCTTCAGAGCTCTTGGGGGTTGCAAGGGGCTGAGCCCTGTGCAATTGGAGCTGAATTAGGTTTCTGAGTGAACCACATGAGGCTGTACTTCGTCCTACGGCCTTGGGGTCACCAAAGGAGTGTCTCAGGCAGTGAGCAGAGCTCTCTCCAAACAATTTTTGCCTTGGCCCTGAGCTAGGCTTGGCTGACCCAGAACTATTTGTGTGCCCACCTGTCTCTCTCCTTCAGGACCACCTGCTTTGGGTTGCCACATTTAGCAAATAAAAATAAGGACACCCAGTCAAATGTGGATTTAAGATCACAACAGATAATTCAGTATTTGGGACATAACCTCTATTGAAAATGTACCCATTGTTGGTCTGTAATTCAAACTGAAATTTGCATTTTATCTGGCAGCTCTATGGCTGCTGCCTCTGAGGTGGTGAGACTGATTGGGCGGGGTGCTGGGGAGCAGGTGGAGGGTGGCCGACCCCAGAGTTGGTGTTGGGGCTCAAGGGAGCCTCAGGATGGTCTAGAGAGCAAGTGTGAGACAAGTGCAACTGATGCCTGGTCTTCCTAACAAATGTCCCTGCTCAGGCTTTCTCCAATCTGTGGTTGGAGGGTCCAGATCTCCCGTTAGCCTGAATGGCGTGGAGGGTGTAGTTTGAGTGGTTTATGGGGCACTTAGGGAACCCCCAGTCTGGAAGCTGTTGTCTTCAGGGTCTTCCAGCCAATCAAGAGATGCTGGGAGGAGGGGGGGAAACTGCCGGAAATGCCTTTGTTAGACACCAAATGAGGAATTTCAGTTAGGGTTTGCAAAGCCAGGCTTGGGTGCTGGGAGATACTTCTGATGTTCCCCTTTCAAGTTTGGGAAATGATGCCTCTGTGATGCTCATAGGCTTGTGGGGCTGTCCCCAGAGGGGGCATGAAGTGAGTACAGTATGGTGGGTGCCAGGAAATGCCTGTACCCTCTCCAGACAGGACCACCAGCATCTGTGCTGTGGCCCTGGGAAGTGAAGGGCAGGGTCCTGTGGTTCCTGTTCCTCCCCTCATCTGGGAAGCTGGCTTGAATGTGTAAGGGGGATGATTCTCCCCAACTTGGCGGGCCCTGGGTGGCACTGTGGTCTAAGTGACTCAGCGTTGCACCATGGGTATGTGGGTCACCCTGGGTACAGATCTGGAGTCAGGACAGGGTGGGAAGCCAGAGGTGAGTGCCCAGCTTGCTGTCTGGGGCAGCTTGATGCCAAGGGAGGGCATGTGGTGGAGAGGGCGAATGAGCTGGGGGACCATGGGCCTTTTCCCTCTTGTGCCCTGTGGCTGAATAAGACCCACTAGGCTGCTTCTGTCCTAGAGGGGTCAGAGGGGACCCTGGTTGAGGTCCAGGGGGAGCTCAAGGTGCATTTTCTGCCTAATGGCAGAACCATTGTAAGAGGGAGTTTGTATTTGCCCATCTGTCTTTCTCTCTACCAGCCAGTGAAAAGCATGCAGGGCACCAGCTCTGGGGAGGTCTAGTTAGGTCCTGGCCTCCAGCTCTCTGCTGCATGTAGGAGGGGTTCACTCCACATTTTGTGATAAATATTGTTGATAAATATGACAAGGGCCGTCCAGTGAGATGCCCACTTCATAGGCATGCTGTATGCATGATGTGCCCAGGGCACACCCTTGTGTTGTCTAATCCATGAAGACATGGAACAATCCCATTAACCCCAAAGTTCGAGCCCATTTGTATTCTGTCTTTTCCCCTTACCCCAGCCCCCACTGATCTGTTTTGTCTCCCTGGTTTTGCATTTGCAGAGTGTCACATAAATGCACTCATACGGCACGCAGCCTTGGTGTCTTCACTTGGCATGATGCATTTATCCGTGTTGCTGGGTGCACTGGGGGCTGGGCCCTTTTGATTGCTGAGTAGTATTCTATTGTGTAGATGTGCCACATGTTTCTAGCCACTCTGCTCTCAGTGGATATCTAGCAAACCAGCTTGCAGGCCCTGCACCAGTTCAGAACCACCCACAAGAAGGACGCCTTTTGCTAATTGTCACAAAAGCACTATCTAGCTGGCAGGGGCCCTGCAGCGTATACCCTATCCTCACACCCACCCAACCCCCACAATTGAGAGCTGACTCTGAGCCAAGAGAGCTACACATCTCTGTCCTTAGAGCTGGAATTTCATCCTCCGTTTCTGGTGACTCATACAGTGAGCCTCGTGATGAAATTACACCTGCCTACCGCCGCCCTCGGGGCCTCTGGCCCCATGATCCTCCCGCCATCCAGGTGGGCTGTGGAACAATTGGGGCTGAGGGGCCAGGACAGCTGGAGGTTGAAAGCGGTACCAGGGAGGGGGCTGTCTGTACCCCTGGGTGTCTTGCCCGTCTTTATGTACCCCCACCCTTGGGGAGTCTAGAAGTCCCTGGCAGTGTGTCTTTGGTCTCCACTCCTGTAGTTGTTTAGCTTGGGGTAAAAATTCCATGTTTTCCTGAAATAAGGATAGGACTTCTGGGAGTAGGGAAGGAGGAAATGAGGCTGCTGTTGGAGTCAGGAGTGAAAGAGGTGGGTAATGCACTGGACTGGCAGAGAGGGTAATTGGGATAGGGAGATGAAACAAGTTTTGCGGCTGGGAGGCAATTCCCTGTTATTTAGAGGGCAACTTCCTGTGCTTAGAGAGGAGCTGTAACTGTAGAAAGCAGGAAGGGGCTTTCTCTGGGGCAGTTACCTAACAAGGAGCATGCTTCAGGGTCAGACAGAATAGGGCTGCATAACCTTGGATGAGTGAAGTCACATCTCTTGGCTTTGGTTTATTCATCTTTAAATGGGAGAATAGAACAATTGGTTTTAGGGTTGCTGAGATTCAACTGGGGTAGCACAAGCTCATGGATTTCTGCAGAGACCTGGAGGGCTGGGGGCCACCTGCCAAGGGGCAGGAAGTGGGGGTATATGGGACTCCAGCTGTTGGGTCCCCTGGGGCCACAGGAAGACCAGTTTTATTGGAGTTATCTATTTGGGTTTTCAATAAAATTTTAGTTGACAAAACATTTGACATCTGCCACTGCCCTGATTTGTGCAGATTATGGTTGGTTACAGAAGCTTTGGTCAGGCTGATTCCAGCCCACTGCTTGCCCACTGTATGTGACTCAGATGGTCACCTAATCACCTGGGCTTCGGTTTGACCTTGTGGGGTTGCTGAGTGGGCACTGTCAGTGAAGCAGGGGATGAGGGTACCGGCAAGAGCTTGTTAATTTCCTATTGGCAAACCCATGGAGTTCCAGGGTTCATGGAGCTTTGGCCTGCATGTATGTCTTGAGAGATTTGGTTTTTTTGTTTCTGTTTTTGTTTTTTTAGCTTTGTTATTTGTGCGGTTCTGTAGGCTTTCCCTGACGAGTTGGGTCATTCCAGCATCTCACTCCTATACCCTATCATTGCCTCTCACCCCTACTTTGTCTCCTGAAATCCTCAAAGGCTGGACCCCTTGGCCTGACCCTGGGGCCAGTATTGGGTGGGAAGCCTGGAAGGAGGTTCTTGGGTGGCCCTCTGGAGCAGGCAGGACCCCTGCCCACCCACCCAGCTCCAGGGTGGTCCTGGCAGCTCCAAGGGGGTCTTGTGACTGGGCCAGTCTGGTGTCTCTCTCATGTTTATCCAGAGCTGGTTTTTCAGGTGTGGCAGCTTCTAGCTGTGAGGCCCAGGCTGGGAGAGGTAGGGCCTTTGGGAAGGAGGTAGCTGCCCTGTTCCCCACAAGTACCCTCGTTCCTTTCTGTGGGTGCAGCCCTCTGGGTGGGTGGGCCAGCCACATCTTCCCTCTCTGAACCTGGCAGGTTGACCACCCACCCTGGGGCAACCTCCTCCTGAGATACCCTGTTCTTAGCACATCCAAAGGAGAGAAGTCTTGGTGGCCCTGAGTCAGGCCGATGTCCCACCTGGAGGAGGCTCCTTTAGAGTCTAGGCTTCCACATTTGGCAGCAGGGTGCGATGAATCCATCAGGCCTTTGAGGCCAGACAGACCTGGATTCAAATCCCAGCTTGACCACCAACCTGCTATGTGGCTTTAGGCAAGTGACTTCACCTCACTGAACCTCATCCGAAATAACAAGGATAGTTTTCCTATACATTATTGGAGAGTTCTTAGGGAGATCAGAGTGAGATGGGGGAAACTAGCCATTAGCCCAGTTAAACATTTTTTCAACTTGTCTCATGGTAACCTCAGAAGCTGGCCCTACAGGATTCCCACTCCCACCCAGAGAGGAACTGGACACCATCATTCCAGCTCTGCTCTTACCTTCTGCCTCTCCGGGACATGTTCTGTCTGCCCATGGAGCGTGATGTCTCAGTGTCTGCTCCTGCAAGCTGGTTAGCCCTCTGAGCCTGTCCACACTCGGACTATGGTGATCAGCCATCCCACCTGCTTATCTGATGCCAAGCTGTGCCCTAGGGCTGGGGCTGCCCAGCCTTTGGGACAGGCCTACTCCTAGATGCAGCTGAGGGAAGACTACAAGAGAGGTGGCTGGCCACCACATCCTCCCTCTCTGGGAGGAGTAGGCTGGGGGGTATGAGGGGAGGGTGTTCAAGGGAGGCAAGGGGCCAGAGACAGGAGTGGTGGTTGGGATGCCATGATGGGTCCAGGTGAGGACTTCTGTCTGATTGTCTTACTCCCAGGTGCCTCAAGGCTTCCCCATTGCTCTGGGAGAGACCACAGACTAGGAATGGCAGGGCCCTGCCTATTTCTGTGCCAGCCAGGAGGAGCTTCCTTCAGGTTCTAGAACATAGTGTGCTCCATCCTGCTTCCCAGTCTGCTGTTTCTTCTCCCCAGAGTGTGAATACTGCTCCCTGTCCGTCTCTGGGCTGGCTCTTACTTGCAGAACTCAGTTTGGGAGTTGCTTGTGGCTAGAAGCTTTCCTGACTCTGTCCCCCCCAGGTCTGTGTGAGTTCCCTCCTTGTCCCCCATCACAGTTAGACAGGGTTCTAACTACCCTCAGACTTGTCTGTCTTTCACAGACAGCATCACCTCCCAGTGGGTCGGGCCATGTTGTGCTGTCCCTCTGTGTCCCTGCCCTTAGCACCCTGCCCAGGGCAGAGCGAGTATCCAGAACAAACTTGTGAAATGAATTAGAAGCAAGCTCAGGGTGGGACATTCAGGGTGAGGGTACCTCCTCCACCCTCCAATACTAACTCTCACTACCTCTGCCCGCCCTGCTCTGGCTCTCAGAGGCTTCCAGAGGGCAGTGATGATGGCAGTGGGAGATACTGTGTCCCTCTGAGCCAGGTATAGCCCAATTTGGGGGGTTTCCCTCCGTGAAGGGGAGCTGGTATGTGTGGATAGAGCATAAGTGTGGGTGTCAGGACAGTTAATCCCCTGGGCTTAGGCACACATGCTGATGTGCACAGGTGTATGTGTGTGTGTGTGTGTGTGTGTGCGTATGTGGCATTCTGGAGCCCACCAGTGGGGACTGTCCTAGATAAGTTGATGTTCAGCTGAATCCAACCACCAGCCTGAGATGGGCACTCCCTAGTGCCCAGAGCCTGCTCTAGTCCCGGCAGGTGGCAAAGAGGTACCATCCCCTGTTGGTTAGGGGTGCATTGACTACAGGTAATAGCAACTCTGTCTATTAAATACCAGTATAGTACATATCTAAATATTAAGCCTGGCAGAATTTAGTTATTAAACTTGATAGACTTGAACTAAGAGGGGTTCCTTTATTCCTCCCAAGAAAAAGGCCTTGGGTAGGCAGCTGGTACCTGTGACGGAGGCTCAGTGGTACCTTTGTGGGCTCAGCAATGTCTCCAGGGACTTGGTTCTCTTTCTCCCTAGCATGTTGGATTCTTTTTTTTTTTTAAGTTTAGTTTAAAATTATTTCTCTTAAGTGTATAAATGAGAGCTTTTTTCTTTAACCACCGAGTTGTGTGGTGCTCACTAATTTCAGAGCATTTTCATCATCCTAAGAATTTCAACCCATTAAATGGTCCCTCCCCTCCTCCCTCCATTCCCTGGCAGCCACTAATTTATTTTCTGTCCCTATAGATTAGCCTGTTCTGAGCATTTTATATAAATGGCATTGTATCATGTGTGGCCTTTTGTGTTTGGCTTCTTTCTATTAGCGTAATGTTTTTAGGATTCATCCACTTTGTGGCTGGAGTTGGAATCTTGTTCTTTTTTATGGCCAGATAATATTCCACTTAATGGATATACCACATTTTGTTTATCTTTTCATCACTTTAATGAGCATTTGGGTTGTATCTCCCTTTTTAGCCATTATGATAATGCTACTATGAACATTTGTATACAATTTTTTGTGTGGATGTATGTGATCAGTCCTCTTTGGTAAATAGAATTGTTGGGTTATATGATAATTCTCTGTTTAACAGTTTGAGGAACTGCTAGACTGTTTCCATAGTGGCTGTACCATTTTACATTTCTACCTGCAAGTTATGAAAGGTTCTAGTTTCTCTACATCCTTGCCAACACTAGTTTACTGTCTATCTGTTTTGATTATAGCCATAATAGTAGGTGTGAAATACTCTATGTGATTTTGATTTAGCATATTGGATTTTGTTCATAAAGATGTTCTCATCTCATGGTCACAAGGTGGCTACATCCCCTCCTGCCCTTACTCCTGTGTTCCAGATGGAGAGAAGTTGTTAGGGTAGAATGCTTCTTTCAAAGCTTTGCTTTTGTGCATGCACACCCTCCTCATCAACTTCTCCAGTACTACACAGGTTAGAGGTCATGTGGTGTCCTCTAGCTATCCAGGAGCCAGGAAGACAGAGGAGTCAGCCTCTTGGCCTGATGGGGGAAGAAGAGGGCTGGGAATGGTAGTGGGTACGCTGCCCCTATTCTTTAGAGGGATTGTGGAGCCCACCAGGAGTCCTCAGGCTATAGCTGAGGACTGAGATCTGGGTAATTCTTGGTTCTGCCCCATGCCCTGGGGCCTGGGGTGGTGGTGGGGAGGAGTCAGTGTCAGTCACCTCCCATGCCTACACAACTTGCTTTCTTTCTGCTCAGCTCCTGAAGCCTGCTGCCCCGGGATTACTTATTCCCACCTCAAGGGTGGGCTTTAGTCCCAGACACCTGACCCAGAATAAGCTGCAGGGCGTTTTGCCTTCAAAAACTGGTCTGGGCTGGAATGCTCAGACCCAGCTAGTAGGAGTGTAAAATGATATGGCCATTTTTGGAAACAGTTTGGCAGTTGTTTATTAATTTCTTAGTATTCTTTATTAAGATATCACAGCATAAAATTCACCATCTTAAAGTATACTATTTGGTGGCTTTTAATACCGTCACAAAGTTGTTCCATCTAACCATCACCACCACCTAATTCCAAAACATTTTCTTTACCCTGTATCCCATCCCCTCCTCCAGCTCCTGGCAACTACTAATTGTTGTCTTTATGGATTTTTGGCAGCTTTTTATAAAGTTAAGCCAACACTTACCATATGACCTACCAATCCCATTTCTAGGTATTTACCCAGGAGGAATGAAAGGTTCACATAAAAACCTAAAGAGAAATGGCTTTGTTCATAATCACCCGAAACTGGAAATAATCCAGATGTCTGGACTGGTGATTGGATAAACAAACTGGTACTTCCACACCATGGAATACTGATCAGCAATGAAAAGGGTTGAACTATTGGTATACCACCACCATGGGGAGCCTCAAAAACATATGCTGGCTGGGTGTGGTGGTTCATGCGTATGGTCCCAAGACTTTGGGAAGCTGAGGCAGTAGGATTGCTTGAGGTTAGGAGTTCAAGACTGGCCTGGAAAACATAGCAACACCTCATCTCCATAAAAAAATTACCTGGATGCAGTAGCATACACCTGTAGTTCCAACTACTTGGGAGACAGAGGTGAGAGGATTGCTTGAGCCCAGGAGTTCGAGGCTGCAGTGAGCCGTGACTGTACTACTGCACTCCAGCCTGAGTGACAGGGCAAGACCCTGTCTCAAAGGAAAAAAAATGTGCCAAGTGAAGGAAGCATACTTGAAAGGCTGCATCCCATATGGTTCAATTTATATGACATTCTAGAAAATGCAGAACTAGAAATAGCAGATCGGGGGTTGCCCAGGAGTTGGGGTGGATGGGGACCGGGAGCATGGAAGGATTTGTTGGTGTGATGGAACTGGTCTGTATTTTGATTATGGTGGCAGTTAAATGACTGTTCATTTGTAAAACTCATAGAAGTGTATCCCAGAAAGAATGAGTTGTAATGTGTGTATTGGGTGGGACAATTAAATTCATGAAGTCATCCTTAAAAAAGTGCCACTTCACTTCATTGGTGAATACCACTCTAGTTACCTTCAAAGTACTCCTTGGGAAGCTATGCACCAATGCCAGCACCTAGTTCACCCCTCAAAGCACTTTGTTTAGGATGAGTTTAAGAATTTAACTATCAGACCTCATATATTTCACCCCAGTTTCAAAACCAATTTGGACTTGGAAGGATCCTCTCCATGTTAACCCACTTAGGGTTAATCATTCCATTTGTTCTAGTTACTGCTGAGTTTGGATCTGTCTGTCAGGCTGGCTAATATGACCTGTCTGAGCTTTAGTGGGGACCCCACCTGTTCCCTCCCTTGGCCCTCCTCTTTCCCTATTCCTGAGCTTCTGGGATGGGGTAAATCATGAATTGTTGGAGCTGGAAGGGGCTTCAGAACATGTTGGCCTCAAGACCTAGATATGTGGATAGCTGGCCTCAAGACCTAGATATGTGGATAGCTTGAGCTCAGGAGTTCAAGATCGGCCTGAGCAAGAGTGAGACCCCATTTCTACTAAAAATTAGAAAAACTAGCCAGGAGTAGTGGTACACACCTGTAGTCCTAGCTGCTTGGGAGGCTGAGACAAGAGGATTATTTGATCCCAAGAGTTTGAGGTTGCTGTGAGCTATAATGACTCCAGGGCATCAGAATGAGACTCTATCTTTAAAAAAAAAAAAAAGAAAAAGAAAAATATATATATGTATATATATATATACACATATATGTATATGTATATGTATATATATACATATATGTGTGTATATATACATACATATATGTATATGTATATGTATATATATACATATATGTATATATATACATATGTGTATATATGTATATATATATACATATATATATATACATACATATATGTATATGTATATATGTGTGTGTGTATGTATGTATGTGTATATTTTGGCCCCTTCTTTTTTTCAGATGGGGAAACTGATGCCTTAGGGCTGAGAAGGCACTTGACTAAGGTTCCAGAGTTAGGAGAATCAAGATAAAAACCGCATCTGTGACTCTTGGTCCAGGGCTGCTTGCCAACCTGCAAGCCTCACCTGTCCTGTGAGCCTCCTCTGTCTTTTGCTTCTGGTTCACAGGCTGGACAGGGTAGTGATGGGAGGGTCCATCCCACCTCCAGGGAGGAGGCTTTGAAGCAGCTCCTGCTGGATGGGGCAGGGTGGGAACAAGGAAATGAGAGGGGTCGAGGGAACCAAAGCACTACAGAGGAGAGTCCATCTTAGAGGCTGGCATGTTGATGATGGTGGTGAGGTGTGACCATGGTTGATGGCTCCAGGAAACAGGCAAGGGAGGAAGGGCATCTCTTTCTTTTCTTTAGAGCCCTGGAGCCACCTAGAATGACTCCTGAGCCTCTTTTTGTGTCCAGGGAAATCTCAGCAGATGCAGACCTCAGGGTGGGACAACAACCTGGAAGAGCTTCCTGAAGGAGGAACCCCAGGAGACCTTGGGGGCTGGGATATTTCAGGCAGTGTCCACTTCCAGGAGGGGTGACCCCAGTCTCAGTAATATAGGCCCCCGGGTTTATTCTGGTCATTGTCTGTATTTGCTGAGCTGAGAGAGCTCCTGAGACTTCTGTGAGGGTGGATGTGGGGGTGGCTTCTTATTGGATGTAAATCTATGGCTCAAGATTTGGTTTCCTTGGCTCAAGGTCCACTGTTGCCAATGAGGGGGTACACCAAGTTACTCAGTTTGGGGTCCATATGATGGGCTGGTCCTGTTCCAGGAGTTCTCCTGTGGTGTCTCCATAACCCACCCAACATCCCAAAAAGTCCATAACCTTGGCAGCCCAGCACCCTTCATACCTACCGTGTCCTTTTTGGTTTTCAGAGCCCATGATGCATCCAGGAAGTCCCACTCAGGCCTCATCCAGATTGGAGACCCCACTCCCTCCCACCAGGGAGACAGGAAAAATCTGTTTGGAATAATGAGTTGTAGGGAAGGCCACTCAGCCATCCTGCAGATATTTGTGTCCAAGTCATCTGTTGGGCAGTGGGGGACTGGGGGGCTGCTCAGGGGATGTCATGGAAGGTTCAGGTACAAGTTTGCTCTGGATGGCAACAGACTTCCTTTTGAAGCTGGCTCCTGACTCTTTCTGCTGTGTGGCCTTGGGCAAGTTGCTCAGCGTTTCTGAGCCTATAGGTCTTCATTCATAAACTGAGGAGAGGGCTGTTGTGCCTGTATGTTGCTACAGGGGGTTGCAAGATCCCCTGTAAATGTAGCCCTTGTTGGTGCCATTACTAATGCTTAAGGTGAAAAAAGTGGTCTCAGGCCCAGCTAGGCCTAAAGCCTAGGAGGGACTGGAATAGAATAGAAATGGGATCATCAGCCTGGTTCGTTGGGCCTGGCTCTCACTGTCCCACCTCTGTTCTGTCTTATCAAGGAGGAGACTGAGGCCCGGAGAGGGAGAGCAAGTTGCCCAGCATCACAGAGCCATATACAGGACTGAGCCACCACTGGACCAGGATCTCCTGGGTGCTGACCCCGTGTGTGGTCCTGAGACCATCAGCTTTTGGCAAGGGGCTGCCCACTATCAGTTTCTGGGCTGGGCTCCTCCAAGTTCTCCCATCTCTGGGATTGGGAAGGAAGGGGCTGCTTTATGAAATTGCATCTCCTGGTCAGAGGCTTGGGTGAGCTTCAGGTGGTCTCCAGTGGGTGAAGGTGGTCAGGCTTTCCTTACCCAGGTATGGGTAGGGGTGGAAGTAATTCAGGGCACTTGGGTAGGGGCAGAGCCTGGGTAACTGTGACTAATGTTCTGGAGTGGGTTGGAGCAAGTGTGGAGGCAGACTCCAGGGGAGGGGTTGTGATGGTCCTTCCATCAGGGGCAGAGGCTGGAAAGGCCCTCGGACAACTTCTAGCCTGAGTTCTCAATTGACAGATGGGGAAATGGGAGCCTAGAGGGGGCGGTGCCAGGCTTCACCTTAGGGTGGCATCTGGGCTCAGAAGCCAGGTCTTTTGATCCCCAGGGCAGATCCTTTCCTGGAGCCCCTGCTCCTACCCCTACTGGCTCAGACGTTGGGGGGGCTCGGTGGGAGCCAGGCAGCACCCTGTGATTAGATCACCCACGAGTGATCGGCTGTTTTCTGCCCAAGGGGCCTGATGCTCTGTCCCGGCTGGCGGTGTTCTTCTGAGAAGGCATGTTTATGTCTGGCAAGGGGGGCTCTTAGGAGACCGGATTCCAGGCCTCTGCTACGCCTTGCCCCAGGGGGTGGCACCACCCCAGAGCTGGTTTCTTCCCATCATCTCCTGACACCCAGCCCCCACGCCTTTTGTATGCCTGCTTAAGAACAAATAAATATCTACACACTGTACAGATGAGCCCAAATAAGCTGCCAGCACTGGGGCGGACCAGGTGCCAGGCTTCCCTGCCGGGGGAGCAAACCTGCTGAATGCCAGGCCTGCATTTCTCACCTATGACCCCTGAGTGTGGGAAGACAGAAATACCACTGTGAGATACCCATGTTGATGTCAGGGAAGACGGCAGCTCTGTGGGTGATGTTAGCGCAAAGCCACCATCCTCACAGCCACCACCATTTGGTGAGTGAGTAGGACCTCCAGGCCCAACACCAGGCCCTGTTCACCTGTTCTTGCACTGGGTCCCACCATGCCGAGAGCTGAAGAATTAGTATCATCCATTTGCTCCCTGGGCAGAGGGACCTTAAGTGACCCGATGGGGTTACCAGCTGGAAAGAGCTGGGAGTGGACTTGCACCCAGCTTTGTATAATTACAAAGCTAGTGTAGTTTCCCCTGGCCCACACTGAGGAGGGCAGGCTGGTGCAGACTGGAACCAGGGGCCTCTGAGTGCCCAGGTGCCAGTGCAGGGCAGAGCCTGGGATGCCTGGGTAGTAGAGCCTGGCTGAACTCCAATTTGTGCCTCCTGTACTGCCAGCCTTGCTCTTTCATCTTCCCTTCATTTACCCAGCTAGTATTTCTGGAGGGCCTGCTGGGTACCAGACCCTGTTCTAGGTTTTGGGGGGCAGCACTTAAGATGGAATCCCACTGTTCTCTAGTGAGTACTCAGGAGATTGTCACCTCCCTCCACCTTGCTGGTTATTAGCCTTTGGGTCTAGCCTCCACATTCTGTGCATGCCTTCCCACCAGGAGGGATGAACCTGGAGCTGGCAATGGGATGGGTCTCATTACTGTCCTCCTGGATTGGCAGAGACTTTGGCTCGTGGGCTTTGGGTTCGAGATTGGGAAATCATGGAAAGGCTGAGGAGACCAGAGGTCATGATCCCACTGGGCCTGTGTCCTGATCTCAGAGGTTTTCAGATCTATCTGGAAGGTCTTGGGAAGTGTGACCTGTAGCCCAGACACCATATGTGTCCCCATCCAGCCCCACTGGCTCAGGGTTCTTTATCCTGAAGAATGAGTCCCAGGGTCCAGGCGAGGTGGTGGCCACCTATCATCCCTGCTCCTCAGGAGGCTGAGGCAGGAGAATCACTGAGCCCTGGAGTTTGAGGCTGCAGTGAGTAATGATGACACACTCCTTTCTCTACTTGCTTTCTTGCCCAGACCCCCACAGCCTCCACCTCCCCAGCCCCAGTTTCTCCCCTGCCCACCCAGAGTGCCGGCTCCTGCACTCCCTTCTCTACTTCCCCTGGCTCATTCTCTTTCCTTTCTCTTCCTCATTTGCTCCTTGAATGTCTTGAGTTTCCCAAGGTCAAATCCTCAATTACTCTCTGATTTCTCCTACTATATTCTTCTTGGGTGGTGTCATTCATGGAGGGGGACTTGCTGCTCCCTGTCTCTCTCAGATCTTTTCCCTCCAGCCCAGAGCCCAGTAACTCAGCCTCCTTTCTTCCAGCCTCCTCATTGCTGTTCCTTGCTGGGCCAAGGGCACCATCATCATCCCCTTGACCATCTGAATTGGAAACCAGAGCGTCACTCTAGCTGCCTTCCTCTTGGGATCGCCTGCCCCCTGGGTCCCAAAGCTCCACTCTCTCCCTCATCCCCTGTTGCTGTCTGCTTTGGCCTGGCTGGCTGTGGCCCGGGCTGTTCCAGAAGCTCAGTAACTACTGGTTTCCCAGTTCCACACATGGTCCTCCAGTTTGTCTGCCACATCCTGCTGGGATTCTCCAAACTGATCACACCTCATCCCTCCTCACACCCTTCAGTGGCTCCTGTTGTCTACATGCTGACCTTCCAAGGGCCTTGGCTAGGCCCCACAGCCATGCTGGTCTCTTACTCACCATTTCCTGCCCTGCCCTGGATACTCCAGCCACACAGAGCTGGGCCTGTTCCCACTTACCCAGTCCCACTGCCCCACTACAGCCTGACCACTACACGTGGGTGGCCCAGGCTGGCGGTTGGGCAGCTAGTAATTTCGTGCTTCTTCACGTGGGCCTTTCAGTATTTTCCCAGTATTTATTCCCTGGGTGCTATAGGGGCAGAGTAGACATCCCCTTGTAGATGAGCAGGGCTGGGACATTACCTGCAAATGCAGCTCCCCTGGGTGTTCCTTCCTGCCCCATCCCTGCCCAGTGCTTCTTCCATGTTACTTATTTTTATCTTTAACTGAAATATAATTTACTTACAGTAAAATACATAAATCTGAAGTGTCCAATATGCTGAATTTTCCCTGCCTGTATATGCTTTGCCATCTCTGAGCTCAAATCAGCACTGAGTTTTAATCTTTTTTCCCCCAAAGTCTATTTTACTGTCATTATCCTATCTCCTCACAGCCTGAGATTCCCACAAGGGCAGGAGCACCTGCAGTAGGTCCCAGGGCTCTGTGGGTGTCAGTACCTGTGAACGGGAGTCTGCGAACCCACACTTGTATGCCACAGAGGCTGTGGGAATGTGTGGGTCTGTGAGCCTGGCCAGGGGCCCTGCTGGCAGGGACACCTGCCCTTCCTCTGCTCAGAGAGAGGCTCGGCCTATCCCCCAGCTAAGGGCCTCCATGGGGAGCTGCAGCCCTGTTGGAGAGGCCGTGTTGGCTGGCAGCCTGGAGATTAGTCTCCAAGGCCACAACACCAGTTGCCATAGGCACGCAGGCCAGCGTCAGGATTACAATTTCTCATCCTGGTCACGCAGGCGGTGGCCGCCCCTGCCTGCCCGACTGCCAGGAGCCAAGAGCTGGGCTTTAAATAACGGGGTGGAAATCTGAGCCCAGAGAGCTGTCTGCCCACCAGAGCCCAGCCTTGCCTCCTGCTGGGGCAGGCACGGGGCAGCCCAGATCCCTCTTACTGCCCACGGGCCCCATACTGTTTCTTCTAGGGGAAGAAAGAAATGGAGCAGCCTGATTTGGGGGTTCCCTGAGAGCTCAGAGCACAAGCGTGGGCTGAGCTGTGACGAGACTGCCCCCCTTCATGAACCCAGTTCCTCAGCTGAGAGGGGAAAAGTCTTGCCTTCCAGAAGCCGGGACCAAGAGTAGATGGGGCCACAGACTTGCCTCTTCCCCCTTCCCCATTGACAAGGCAGGTGGCCCCCAAGTTTCATTTTGAAGTGTGTGCTTCCTGGATCTGTCCTTTTTCCTGGCCTGGGGCCCTCTTCCCTGGCCTGGGGTAGGGCCACTATATTGGGTGGTTAGTTTAGTTTAAAGAATGAGGTTTCTTGTTATTTCTTTCTACCTTATAAAAGTAATACCAACCTGGGTGGTGCCTGTGGCTCAGGAGTAGAGCGTCGGCCCCATATGCCAGAGGTGGCGGGTTCAAACCCAGCCCTGGCCAGAAAAAAAAAAGTAATACTAACCTACCTTAGGTGTAATATACAAAATACAGAAAAGTGAGGGAAGAGAAGTCATCCGTGTGCAAGTCCATTGGGATAAGCATCTGGAGTTTGCAGCCAGGCTTCTCTGCACCTACCTGGAGTTGTGTCAACATTGGTGCCAGCCCACTCCCCTTTTATTTGTGTGCAGCTGTGTGTATTAGTGGATGTGTGAAATGAAAGCTTTGGTGAAATGTCTTTGCACATTTTTGCATTTTGGGTACTTTACTCGGGATTCATATATAGAATTAGAAGGCCTAGGTGAAGGATGGGGTCGAGGTTAAAATTAAACCTCTTGAAACATGTCATAATGTCAACAGATAACTTTGTTGAGAGGACTGTGTGGGCCCAATGCTCCCGCTATGGGGTGAGCTGGGATTCAGCATGAGATTTAGTGTGCGCTTCTGGGCTGGTCGTCCAGGAAGAATTTGGCCATAGGTGTGGGGTCTGGTCTCCCGAGATGTTCCTGGCTGGTGCTTGCAGCCCCATCCTTGGTGATAGGGCAAGAGGGTAGGGGAGGCTGCAGAAGGAGCCCTCCTTGAGGTAGAACTGCAACCTCACTACTTATAGGGCAGGACGAGAAAGGGACAACTTGGTTGTTTTCTGTTGCCTAACTGGGTACCTCAATACCTAACATCTTTTACAATCTTTTTATCGAGAAAAAGTTATTTGTTGTAAGTGAACATCTTGTTAAGGTTATGTACACCAAACCACCCTGGTTACCAGCACCCAGATCAAGAAACAGAACATCATCCGCCCTATAGAAACCCTTCTCACACCCTTTGCAGTCACTGTCATTGCCCCCTACCCCATCAATACAACTGTCATCCTGACTCCTAATTTCAGAGCTTGACGTGTTCTTGAACCTGATGTAAATGGAGTCCTACAGCGTGACCTTCCCCTCCTGGGTTCTTCCATGGTATTTGCAAGATTCGTCCATGGTGGTAGGTGCCGTTGGCGGTTTGCATGTCTAATGATGTTTCCAACAGACCGGGTACCAGGGATGGTGGCAGGGAAGCATATATGGGCACTATACTGAAAGTAGGATACTGTCTGAATTGTTGCCCATTTTCAAAGAAATAAGGTTTGTTTCCCTAAGCCTGTTATTTCTAACCTTTTTGGCACCAGGGAGCAGTTTCATGGAAGACAAAAGATTTTTTTTTTTTTTTTTTTTTTGAGACAGAGTCTCACTGTCACCCTGGGTAGAGTGCGACCTCAAATTCTTGGGCTGAAATGATCCTCTTGCCTCAGCCTCCCAAGTAGCTGGGACTACAGGTGCCTGCCACAACACCCAAATAGTTTTACAGACAGGGTTTCACTCTTGCTCAGGCTGGTCTCGAACTCATGAGTTTAGGTGATCCACCCACGTCAGCCTTTCAGAGTGCTAGGGTTACAGGCATAAGCCACTGCCCTCAGAGGGGGAGGGAAAGAAGGTTTCAGGAGGATTCAGGTGCATTACATGCATTGTGTATTTTATGTCTGTTATAATGAAACAATTATACAACTTACCGTGATGCATCTGGGAGGGAGCCCTGAGCTTGTTTTCCTGCAACTAGACAGTTCCATCTAGGGGTCATGGAGGACAGTAAGACCTGAATTATGTTGCTTATGTCCTCGGCTGCACCTCAGATCATCAGGCATTAGATTCTCAAAAAGAGCACCCAGCCTAGTTTATAGTAGAGTTCAAGTTCCTGTGAGAATCTAATGCCGCTGCCGATGGGTCAGGAGGCAGAGCTCAGGGGCTGATGGGAACTGTGGGGAGCGGCTGTAAATAAGGACGGAGCTAGCTAGCTAGCCTGCCACTCACCTCTTGGTGTGCAGCCCAGGTTTGGGGTGGGGGTTGGAGATCACAGTCCTAAAGGACCTTTTCTAGTGAATAGAAAAGAATTTTCAACTATCCCAAGGTTACCCTGGGCTAACCTTTCCTTGGTGGTGAGGACTGAGGGGCGTTGGAATTTATTGGGAGTCTTGAAGACTGAGGCCTTTAAGACAGATGCCAACGTGACTAATGCCGTCACGTAATCCTCCCCACAGTGCAGTGAGATAGGTGTGATTTGCCCCATTTTACAGGTGAGGAAAGTGAGGTTTCAGGGAGATGAGTTAACGTGCTGGTTAGAATAGCTTCCTGGAAGACAGGGCTCTTCTCATTCCTGAATAAGCACCAGAGCTTTTAAACGTTTATCTGAAAAATATAAACAAATAAAGTTCATCTGATTGATGTGTTTTTATTTATTTATATGCCACCTTATCCCAGAAGTGATTTGAAAGACTTACAAAGAAGCATAAAACATAATAAGATGACATGGAGAAGAAAGTAAAACAAAAATTGTGGCTTGAAATGGAACCAGAAGCAAGTCTGAATTTGAAACTGTACCATGGACTCTGCTCTCATTAAGAATGTGTTCCGTTGCAAATAACCTGGGAAGCAGGCATGGGGGGAAGGGATTTCTCTCTCTCTCTCTTTTTTTTTTTTTGAGACAAAGTTCTCACTCTGTTACCCTGGGTAGAGTGTGGTGGTGTCGTAGCTCACAGCAATCTCAAACTCGTGGGCTCAAGCAAGCCCCTTGCCTCAGTCTCCTGAGTAGCTGGGACCACAGGTAACTCACTATATCTGATAATTTTTCTTTTTCTTTTTTGTTTTTTGCAGTTTTTGGCCAGGGCTGGGTTTTGAACCCACCATCTCCAGCACATGGGGCCGGTGCCCTATTCCTTTGAGCCACAAGCGCCACCCCCTGATAATTTTTCTATTTTTAACAGAGATGGGGTCTTAGACTTGCTCAGGCTGGTCACCTGCCTCAGCCTCCTGTACTGCTAGGATTACAGGAGTGAGCCACCATGCCTGGCCATGGGACTTCTCTTATATTAGGGAGTGTTGTCCAGCCCAGGGTTGGGGGACAGCTGCTCAGGACGTAAGAAAGGCCAGCGCTTTCTGTGGCTTTAGTCATCTTGGCCTAAGGGGGCTCTGGCCACTGTGAAGGAGCCAAGGAGGGCATTGGGCAGCCAACAACTGCTCTCTAGGAAGCTCTGTCTTTTTATTTGGGAAAGCCTCACTGGCCAGGCTGTGTGTGTCCCGACCTATCCTTGGCTGTATAGGGGCACAGGAATGGAGGATTTCATGTTCTGGCTGCTGCAGTAGAGGAAGGTCCGGGAAAGGCAGTTGTATGTGGACAAGGAGCCAGCCACAGTATGTCTGCTTTAGAATCCTAGCACACTTAGCCAGGCATGGTGCGCGTGCCTGTAGTGCCAGGACTTGAGGCTGAGGCTGGAAGATCACTTGGGTCCAGGAGTTCAAGGTCAGCCTGGACAGCATAGCGAAGAAAGAAAGAAATGAGATATATTAGACAAAAATTCAGCATAGATAAGGAATTACAAGATAACTTCTCCCCCCCCCCCCCTTTTTTTTTTTTGGAGACAGAGTCTCACTGTGTCGCCCTTGGTAGAGTGCCATAGCGTTACAGCTCACAGCAACCTCCAACTCTCCAACTCTTGGGCTTAAGCAATTCTCTTCCCTCCGCCTCCTGAGTAGCTGGGACTACAGGCACCCGCCACAGTGGCCAGCTATTTTTTGTTGGAGTTGTCATTGTTGTTTAGCTGGTCCGGGCCGGGCTCGAACCCGCCACCCTCGGTGTATGTGACTGGTTCCATAACCACTGTGCTATGGGCGCTGAGCCCTCAGTATCCTTTCTGGACATTAAAGCTTTCCAAATCTGCTTGATATTGTGAGAAATATTAATACTGAGTCCCCCAAAGTATAACAACTGTTTTTGTAATCTCTAGGAAAAATTTTAAAAGCCAGAGAAAGATAAGTTATCCACATTACTTAAACAGTTTTTTAAAAATGTAACAAGAAAGCCTAGCTTATTTAAAGCTCGGAAAACTAATTCCATTGGTAACCGAAATGTTATGCATTTTAAATATGATTAAATCTAAAATTGGTAACTTCTGAAGAAGCTGTAGTTTTGAAATTAATATAGCCCATTTGTGGTAATTCTGAGCAAAAACAACTTCTACATAATACATTTTTATATTTTCAACTAACAAAGTCATTTCAGAAACATAGAGGATTTTTTAAAAAGAATTAGTTCTATTTTAATCTTCTCAAATTTTTCATTTTTGCTTCCATAGCTTCCATTTTTTTTCTGAACATGGTGCCTCCTTAGGCAACACAGAAAGAGGGTGATGGGACTCAGAATGGAGATGGAGCTCTCAGAATAAAAATAAAATGCGGAATCCTAGCACACACAGACGCCTTGATTTCTTGCTCTGGGTAGATCACAAAACAGGATGTGGCTCTCCAGGAGACAGACAGAAAGGGAATCTTAATCTATTATAAAACAGACCAGGAAACACAAACAGGTGACTTTACAACTGGAAAAGGCTGGCAGAAGTGGGATGCTTTTAGCTGCAAGCACAAGTAAGCTGCCTTAGAAGTAGCTTAAGTAGTATGGACATTTATTATCCAACCTGAAGCCTGGAGGTGGCAGGTCTCAGGTCCTAAAGGGCCAGGTTCTTCCCTGGTCCACTGTGCTGTCCTCCCTGTGATGCCATCACCTCCTGGGCTGGCTCTTGTGGTCCCCAGTTGGCTGTCATGGTTGGGAAAATGTCATGCAGGAGGAGAAGGACATCTTTGGTTTCTGTCCCTTTCTAAGAGCAAGGATAACTCCTAAAAGTTCCTCACATCTCTGGCCAAAACTGTGTTCTGTGTTTCTCCCTACATTAGCTTCAGACAAGGGAATTGCGGGGAGGTCCTGATCTGGGCTGTAGAGAGCTCCAAGATTTGCCCCTGTGGTGGGGAGGGCCCCAGCTGCCCAGAGCACCTGCCTTCAGATATAGTGGGGGATTCTGTTAGCAAAGAGTGAGCAAAGAACTCAGGAGAGCCAGAGCCAGGGTTGGGACTTGAGTATCTTGACCACCATGTGCACTGCCTACCACTGCCCTACAGCCAGGACAAGGTCCCTTCTAGCTGCCCAGAGAGAAATAGAAGCTAGGCTGTGGCCTGTGACCAAGATGGTTGGGGGCAGGAATCCAAGGCCCTGGGCAGACCCATGCCCCTGGGGAGTACCTGGGATAGGAGATGCAGTATCAGGTGGGAGGGTGAAGCTGCTGGGGAGGAAGGATGCCCCCCCAGAAGGGGGAGAGATTTCTTTTTTGTTTGTTCTCTCAAGCTTCTTTTTCGAGAAACACAAGCATATGGCAGCGGATGGTGCGGGGGCTGTGTTTGGGTGGTGTGTGCGCTTGCCTTTGCCTTTTGCGTGGTTGGGTGTATATTTTCCCATCGGCTCCAACACCCCAGCTGGTCCACAGGACAGTGAGACTTGAGTTAGAGGCACTGTCCCAATGTCCAGAAAAATCCTCTCCTTTCCAGTGGTGCTTCCCATGGGGAAGGGTTTTGAGAACTTTCCAGCAAACCCAGGCCTGAGTTTTGCAGAGGTCTAAGCTCAAGACATCCTTGTGTGATGGGGTATGAACAATGAATGGGCAATAACATCCTACCACATGCTTGGTGCTTAAAACAACAGAAATTTCCATTCTTTCAGTTCTGGATGCCAGAGGTACAAAATCATTGTCATCAGGCCAAGATCAAGGTGTTGACTGCCTCGCTGCTTCCAGAGGCTTGAGAGGAGAACCTGTTCCTTGTCTCTTCCAGCTTCTAGTGGCTGCTGGCACTCCTGGGCTTGTGGCCGTATCACTCCTGTCTTCAAGGCCAGTGTTTGCAAGTCTCTCTCTGCTCTGTCTTTACTTGGCCTTCTCTTCTATCTGTATGTTCATCTGCCTCTGCCCTCTTCTTGGAAGGATATCTGTGACGTTATTTAGGGTTTACCCCGATAAGGTGGAATAAGCTCCTCCTCTCAAGATCCTTAATTCTATCACATCTACAAAGTGGTGGTTCCATAGAAGGTAGCTTTCATAGCTGCCGGGATTAGGATGTGGCTTTCTTTTAGGGGGCATTTTTTAACCTTCCATGAGAAAGAGCAGCGTAAGCAGTCATTCTTGTAGAAAGGCTCTCCTGTAATGTGTGCCAACCAAGAAGAGGCAGCCAGTGGAGGGTCCTGGCAGACTCATCACATCTCTTCCCACCTCAGCTCTGTCCCACATCAGGGGAGACCTTGTTCACATGCGTGTGTGCTTGGGTGTATCAGCTACCATTGGCTGCATAACAAATAGCCCCAAATTTAGCAGTGTCCAAATAGCGATGATTTCTTATTTTAATCTTTTGCAGGTTGGAGAGGCAGTGACTAGGCTTAGGCAGGTGAGGTGAGGTCATGTTGACATCCTCACGCTCTGGCCTAGGATCTGAGCCAGGATACAGCTGGGGCTCCGTGGGCATCTCTGGCACCACTTGTCCTCTCCATGGGGTGGTGTCAAGCTAGCTGGGCTTTGTATATGTTGGCTCAGACAGGGGCAAGGATCTCAAGAGTGAGCATCCGAGAAAGTGTAGTACCTGTTGGGATCTGGCCTTGGGAGTCACATGGCTGTACTTCCAGCACACTTTGTTGGTTCAAAGTAACTCATTATTCAAGTCATGTTCAAGAGAAGGGGAAATAGATGTCACTACTCAATGTAGGAAGTAGCAAAGAATTTGCTGTCATGTTTAAACAGGAGAACAGTCCAGAGAAGAGGCCCCAGAATGGGCATTTTTTGGTTGGGTGGATTCCAGGGGCCTGAGTAACCATAGGATGTTCTGGATATGGGTGCAGCAGGCTATATTCCCTTAAGCTTGTAGACCACTCCAGGGCCAGGCTCTGGAGCTAAGGGTGAGACTCAGGACAGAGTGTTTGCTTTGGCCGGGCCTGGAATCTGACAGCATCTGTGTTAAAAGCACTTCAGTGATCTCCCTCCAGCTTACCAGGGACCCCACACCATGTCACAGTCCTGCCTTGGTGCCTTTGCCCAAGCTGTGCCCTCTGTCCAGAGTGCCCCTCTCCTTGCCACCCACCCTCTTTGTGTTTCCTAATTTTTCCCAATCTTGGTAAACAGTCCCTCCTTTCCTGGGAGGCCCTTCCAGGCCTTGCTGCATGTAACAGGCCTGGGGTACACGAAACCAGGCCTGTTCCCAAGAGCTGGTGCCCACAGGGGCTCAGATACCTCCAAATCCTAGCGATGAGGGAAAAAGGGGCTGACGGTGCCCAACCCTGGAGCAGGACCAGAGGTGATGATGTGTCCAGCAACAGCAAAGGGCGGGGGGTGCTTCTTTCTAAGGGTATAGTGGGCTGAGGCCAAGCTGGGGGGCAGTGTGTGTCAGGGGCCTGCATGGGGAGGACAAGATGAGTTTACTCTGTGGCTCAACTCATGGCAGGACAGTGAGCCCCTTGAGGACAAGGCCCGGGTCCTGCTTATCTCTGTGTCCTGGCACAGCTGGGGCTGGGCCAGCCGCCTTCTTTGTGAGTGTTCTCAGAACACTCAGATTGACCATACCACCGACACTGGCCCAGGACTGGTGCTAGTGAGTGTGTGTGTGTGCACGCATATGTGAGTACCGGTCGCCAGTGCTCACACTCACCTGGGGGGCAGAGATGTCCTTGTTGGGTAGCCCCTCCTTCTTTCTCCACCCTTCTTTACCCCAGTCCAGCAAAGGCTTTTGAGTGTCTACTTTAATCTTAGGATTCACACTCCAGAGTGGATGCCCAAGGAGAACAACCAAACGCTTCTCTCTTTTTTACCAATTTTTTTTATTACATTAAGATACACATAGCAAGGCCAGGTGCGGTGGCTCTCACCTATAATCCTAGCAAGGGAAGGCCAAGGGAAGTGGATTGCTTCAGTACAGGAATTAGGGACCAGCCTGAACAAGAGCAAGACTTCGTCTCTGAAAATAGCCTGGGGTTGTGGCAGGTGCCTGTAGTCCCAGCTGCTCAGGAGGCATCGTTTGAGCAAGAAAATCACTTGAGCCCTAGAGTTTGAGGTTGCTGTGAGCTGTGACATCAGGGCACCCTACTGAGGGTGACAAAGTGAGACTCTGTCAAAAAACAGAGCAAAAAACAACCAAAAAAACCCCCACATAACATAAAATTTACCATTGTAACCATTTGTAAGCATACAGTTCAGTGATATTAAACGCATTTGTAATATTGTGTAACTATAGCTACCATCCATCTCTAGAACTTTTTCATTTTGTAAAACTGAAACTCTGTACCCACTCAGGGACTGTTCCTCCCTCCCCAACCCTGGCTGCCACCCATTCTACTTTCTCTTTCTGAACTTGGCCACTTTAGGTACCTCCTGTAAGTGAAATCATGCAGTATTTGTCTTTCTGTGTCTGGCTTATTTCACTTAACAGAATGGCCTTGAGATTCATACACGTTGTGGCATGTGTCAGAATGTCCTTCCTTTGAAGGCAGAGTAATATTCCATTGTACATAAATGCTACGTCATGTTTTATTCATTCTTCTACCAGTGGACACTTGGGTTGCTTCCATGTTTTGGCGATTGTGAATAATGCTACTGTGAAAATGAAAATACAGAGTTCTTTGAGACCCTATTTTCAGTTCTTTTAGGTATTTAGACAGAAGAGGAATTGCTGGCTCAGATAGTAGTTCTATTTCTAATTTGTTGAGGAACCACATACGGTTTTCCATGGCTCCTGCACCATTTTACTTCCCCACCAACAGTTCGCAGGGTTCCAGGTTCTCCACATCTTCACCAACATTTGCTATTTTGTGTGTGTGTGTGTGACAGAGTCTTTCTTTGTCACCTCAGAGTGCTGTGGCTTCACAGCTCACAGCAACCTCAAACTCTTGGGCTCAAATGATTCTGGCCTCAGCCTCCCAAGTAGCTGAGACAACAGGCACCTGCTACAACGCCTGCCTATTGTGGAACCCCGTCTCACTTTTGCTCAGGCTGATCGTGAACTCATGAACTGAAGCAATTCACCCAACTTGGCCTCCCAGAGTGCTAGGATTGCAGGTGTGAGCCGCCACGCACGGCCCTTGTGTTTTGTTTTTATCCTGGGTGAGCGTGAGATGATACCTCCTTGTAGTTCTGATTTGCATGTTGCTAATGGTTGTGATATTGAGCATCTTGTCATGTGCTTATTGGCTGTTTGCTTATTTTCTTTACACAAACGCCTATTCCAGTCCTTTGCTTGTTTTTCAGTTGTGTTCTTTGTTTTGTTGTTGTGTTGTTGTTTTGTTGTTGTTGAGTTTTAGGAGTTCTCTGTATATCCTGGATCATAATCCTTTTTCAGATACATTGTTTACAAATATGTTCTCCCATTCTGTGGGTTGCTTTTTTACTTCACAAATACTGTCCTAAACTTCTCTCTACCTGTGGAGCAAGCCAAGCTTCTTCCCTTTGCGTCTCTCCACAGAAGCCGTTCATTTGCCCAGAGTTCTCCTATTCACCATTCAAAACCCTTCTCAACTGTTAGCAACTCAGGGAAGCCTTTTTGGTATCCCCTGCTCCCTTAAAATCAAGGTAAAGAAAATGTTTAAATAAAATGTTGATAAGCCCTTTCCCTCGTGTCAAGCTCTGTGCCTGGGAAAACTTTTCTACTTGTCATTTCATGTTTCTGTAATTCTTTGTGGACACTTGGCCCAAATTGGGGGGGAGGGGTGGTCAAGGAAGGCACCCAGGCTGTGCGCTGCTCTTGCTCCTCGGCCACAGGACTCCAGGACTCCAGCTTCTGCCAAGCTGGTGCAAGCTGGCCTCTCCCACTCCTTACAGCTCTCTGCTTGGGACTGTGACCTAGCTGATAGCCAGGCGGAGGTGGCCTCTCTTGTTTCCTGGTATGACCTGGCTGGATAGCCGGTAGGCACAGGGAACAAGTACAGCCTTCAGGGTTGAAAAGTGTGCGTGAAAGGAGTAAATTAAAGAGTGAACACACAAAGGGGAGAGTGAACGCATGTGGGGCTTAAGAGGACTGAGAGCCCCGATCAAGGTGCCCCCATGTGTGTTCCCACTGCTGAAGGGCCTGGGCATGCTGGCAGTGGGGAAAGGGCTGGGGCTGAGCTGGCTTGTGGGGACCAGGAGCAGCATGCGTCCCCTCACCTGAAGCCTCAGCTCTCCTGATGGGAAGTAGTTAGAAGAACCCCCTTGTGGTGGTTTCCTGAGAATTTGGTGAGTGACAGATGTGCTTATTGTAGGAGAGCTAGTGATGTTTGTTTCTTTGGTTCCAGCCTAAGCTGGGACAAGTAATCCTCCCCAGCCAGGGTCAGGCCTCTCGTCACTGTGCCAGGGCTGTTCTCGTGTGTGTGTGTCCTTTTCTTAACTGTCTCCATTATTTCCATTGTTGACACGTATGTGCTCTCCCTCTCTCTTCCACTCTCCTCCCCTCCCCTGTCATATACACACACATCCTGCTCCGACACACTCGCTCTCCCCCGTCTTTAAGCATGTGCTTTTCTGAAGCCCTGGGGATGCTGGTTGTGGAGAGGGAAGAAGGCAGGGGTTTGGATGCCCATTCTGACCACAGCTGGAAAGGCTCCTGTCCAGTGGTGGCCTGAGCTCCAGGGTAGTTCCGGGAACAAGAAACAGACACCTTGGAATCTCCACAGCTGCCCCCTCCTGGGCCCCAGGCAGGAGGCAGATGCCCAGTGGACTTTGCAGCTCACTGTGGGCTTGGCCTGGCATCAGGCAGAAAGGTGTCATGAGGGAAGGGGCTTGAAGGGTGCAGTGTGGCATCCAAGGAGCCTGGGTTTAGCCGATGTGATCTGGGCTCAGATACCAGCTTTGCCATATCCCAGCTCTGGGGCAAGAATTCCTTCTCTGTGAATGAAGGCTGGTGAGAATTAAACATATTACCAGGGGCTGACTGGTCCCGGCACTTAGGAGACAGCTCTGTGACTCCTTCCCTCCAGGTGGGCCAGTGCTCAGCTCTACTGAGCCACTACCCAAAGGTAGTGGCTGAGCCCTGGTGCCAAATGCCAGGTCAGGCCACACTTCTTGGCACTTAACTATTTGGGCTCTGGACCCCTTTAGATGTCATGTGAAGGCACCTAGGGTGGTGGGTGGGAAAGGGTTTTTTTTTGTTGTTGTTTGGGATTCATTGAGGGTACAAAGAATTAGGTTACACTGATTGCATTTGTCAGGTAAAGTCCCTCTTATAATTGTGTCCCGCCTCAAAGAGGTATGCCTTATACCGTGACACCCCCCCCCCATCTTCCTCCCTCCTCCCCTCTCTGGAAGTGGGATTTTTAAAATAGGCTGAGCTAGGAGGTTTGTCTTTAGGCCTATTCTTTTGCTTGCATCCCCTTCACCCACCTCCCACCAGACCACGCTTTGCTGGGCTGAGCTCCCTTGCATTCCAGCTGGCTCTGAGCCCCTGGGTCAGTTCTGTGATTTGAGACCCCAAGCAAAGTTCTTTCCCTACCCTCACCCTGGCCCCAGAGTGGGCTTTCAGGGCTGGACTCCTCTGTATGCACCCAGCCTAGAGGCAGGTCTGCCTTGGGTTGGCACCCACTCAGATGTGAACAGAGCACTTGGCTAATATTTGGCTTGGGGACCAGGCTGGCCTCCGGCTCTGGGTAGCTAGCAAACCTGCTGCTGTCTGGCTGTCTGGATGAGGGATCCCTGGCTGAGCAGCGGGTAAGAGGCAGGTGCAGGCAGGAAAAGCTGAGCCTCTGGGAACCTGGAGTCAGGAACATCCCCAGGGATCACCCAAACCTGTGCCTGGCTGTGGTCAGAATCCTCTGGGAACTTGAAAGTACAGTGTCCTGGGCCCACTGCCCAGGAACCTGTCTCCTCAAATTTTCAGGGGATGGGGTCCAGGAGCTGGCAGGTGTTGGCGGCAGCTGTGCCACCTGCAGCCTGCTTCAGAGATGGGCTGAACTGGGCCAGGAGCTGTGATGGGGCAGGTGTAACAGTGTGACACAGCAGATCTCCCATGACTTGGGGACCACCCAGGATCTTCCCAACTGACTTCCCTCTACCATCTCAGCTTTGCTTTTTGGGGCTTCACAAAACAGGCCTGTGCCTTACCTTTAGAGATAATAGCAGATTCTAGCTGGGTGTGGTGGCTCATACCTGTAATCACAGCATTCTGAGAGGCTGAGCTGGGAGGATCACTTTAGGCCAGGAGTTTAGGATAGCCTGGGCAACATGGCAAAACCCTACCTCTGAAATAAAATGAAAAAATTAGCCAGGCACGGTGACACAGGCCTGCCGTCCCAGCTACTCTGGCAGCTGAGGTGGGAGGATCTCATGAGCCTTGAAGTTTGGGATTGCAGTGAGCATTCCAGCCCAGCGACAGAGTGAGACCAGGTTTCAAAAAAGTGAAGAGGTAGGGGGTTTTTTTTGTTTTTTTTTTTTTAATTTTTATTTAGGTAGGGGCTTTTTCTTCAAAAAAAAAAACGAAGAGGTAGGGGCTTCATCTTTTATCTCCTTGGATAAAGCCCTGGCCTCTTTGGCCTCCCTATTCTCTGTCCCCTTCCCTGAGAAGCCCCCCAGACCTGTCTCTCATCTTAGTAAAGGAAGCTGACTTTTTTTGCCCCATAGGATGGGTATTTATCTGCCTCATTAGTATCTGTCTGCATTCTTGGTTGTTGACAAGTGTCCGGGCTCCTGGCCCTTTTGGTCCCTGCATCATGGGGTTTCCTAAGACATGGAACTTTCTGGGCTAAACCCAGGGTGAGTTGGCCACCCTGGCTGTGTCAGCTGTGCATTTGACCAGCTGGACTTTCTGTTCCCTGCATCCCAGTGAGTGTGGGGAGCATGATCCTCCCTCTGAATGTTGACAGCAAGGACACGTCTGGAGACAGACACACTGGCTACAGCCTTGGGCAAGTCCCTCGCTCATCTCTGAAATGACCGATGCTGTGGCCAGGACGGTAACTCACACATGCTGACGCCCTATCTGGACATTTCTGACAAGTGCCTGGGTGCTGCCAATGCTGTGGGTCCTGGGGCTGCATTTTGACAAGCACCTGTCCAGGACACCTGTTGGATCAACCAGCCTCTCTCACTGCAGCCATGGCATCATTAGGACCCTGACACCATCTCAATTTTCCATTACTTAAGTTACCTAGACTGGTCCTCTCCGTGATCCAAATGTGTTACATGTTATAGTCTACCATGTTGCTGCTTTTTCTTGAGAGCCAAGCATGTCAAGAATTGTCAGACTCTCTGCTTGTAGCTTGTGAACCTCCCTGCTCCGTTGGCCAGCTAGAGCATTTGTCAGTTCCCCAGGCCCTTGTTGAGTGCCCATGAAAAGCCATGCAACTGCATCTAGGGAGGTCATGATCCGGGTGGAAAGTTCAGGCAAGAAGCACCTGAATAAGTTGTTTCTGATTGCAACAGATTGTGGGAAGAAACCAAGGAGTCAGGTGGCAAGCACAGGGGCTGGGGCTGTTGGTTGGGCAGATGGTTGAGGAAGGTGTTCTGGGAGCTGTTGGGTGGAGGAGGCTGTGGGAAGGCCTCCACATGGGATGCCTTCCACCTGGGGCCTCCTTGAGTGCAGAGAGGGGGCTGCCGTGGTGTGTTTGGGGAACAGAGGGACCCAGATCACACTCAGGGCCCACCAGGGGCAGTCTATGTGCAGTAAAACCATTGGAAGCTTCTGAGAAGGACAGCCACATGAGGTTTTTGCTTCCTGAGGTCCTTCTGTCTGGTGTCTGGCGAAAAGACAGTGGGGACAGAGAAGGAACAGAGAGACCAGTGATAATCCTGTTGCCTTGGCATGACCAGCAAGGAGGGTGGTCTGGACAGGGAAGTAGCCCTGAATGTGGCAAGGCATGGACAGATTTTGCTGCGTTTTGAAGCTGAGCCAGCAGGACCGGCCAATGAATTGTTTTAGGAAGTGAGGGAGAAAGGACTCAGGGAAGAGTGCTTGGTTTTCAGCCTGAGCTTCTGAGCAGATGGCCAGAGAGGCATAGGTCTCGTTTATTAGATATCAGAGGGGACGTGAAGGAGTGTCAGAGGTGAGAGTAGGAGAGTCACCGCATGCAGATACTACAGCCAAAAGGAACTCGCAGCAAGGGGGAAGTGGGCCAAGGAGGAGGAGAGGGCCCAGGACTGGGCCCCAGAGTCCTCACACTTCAATGGTCAGTGCCATGAGTGGGAGGCCAGCCAAGGTGTGGAGGAGAGAAGACCGCCCATGACCTTCCTGCAGGCATTGCCCACGAGGAGCCAGCACTGAGGACTTCCAGGCCAGGAGGTGGCTGCCCAGCACTCATCCTTGTACCCCAGCTGGCTTCATTTCTCATACCCTCTTCTGATGGCACCTTCAGCCTTACCTGGCCCGCATGGCCTCCATCCTTACTGTCTCCTCCTCCTGGGGACTTTTCTCCTGCTTGTTCTTGGGCACTTGCTTCCTGGCCAGCTGTCTGTCATGCTTGGTATTCTCTGTTCTGTAACATTTTTCCTTTTCATTGGGTGATTTCCCTCCCACTTTGCTTTCTGTTTAGAACCAGTCCCACTTTGCAAATAGGGCCAGGGCAGTGCAGCATTCTGGGAGGCCAAGGTGGGAGGATTGCTTGAGGCCAGGAGTTGGAGGCTGCAGTGAGCTATGATGATGACACTACAGTCTAGCCTGGGTGACAGAGCAAGACCCTTCTCAAAACAAAACAAATGAGAAAACTTGGGATTTCAGAAGTTTACCTGCTGTGGTCCTAGCAGACTTGGGTCTCTTCTTGGCTGTCCCCATACTCAGCGTTGTTGCTTTGGCCCCACGTAACCTGCCTTCCCGCTCTCAGGCTTTGGGCATTTGCAGGAAGTGACTGCCTCCCCACCACCACCCAAGTGCACCCACCTGGGCTCTGGCTCAGGACAGTGCAGCATTCTGTGAGGCCAGATAGCTGGGACAAGAAATCGGGGGACAGCCCACTGCCCAGCCCCCCTTCCCTCTTTTCATCCCTCCCTCCCTGAGTCCCTGGTTCCTTCCTAAATGGATTAGGACCTATGCCGGAAGGAGCTGGCGGCTGTCTCAGGCAGCCCAAAGGCCAGGGCTGGAGCGAGCACTGGTGCCTCCTGCTTTGCCCTGATTCGATTTGGGCCTGGGCGGCTGGAAGGCTGGCGGCTGCAGGCCTTTCCGGGAATGGCTGGCTCAAGGGATGTGCCGATGATCGGGGGAGGAGGAGCCTTCAAGCTCTCAGGCAGGCAGACCTCTCAGCTGGGTCTTTTATGGGGTCTAGTCACACAGCAGACTCAGGTGGGCTTCGTGCCATGGAATATCTCTGGCCAGGGTGGCCGCCTCTTGGTCCATTAGCATGTCTCATCTGCGGCCTGTCATGTCATTAGCATCCCTTAATATCAATAGATTTTAAACTTTTTTTTTTAATTGTTGAGGATTCATTGAGGGTACAATAAGCCAGGTTACGCTGATTGCATTTGTTAGGCAAAGTCCCTCTTGCAATCGTGTCTTACCCCCAAAAGGTGTGGCACACACCAAGGCCCCACCCCCCTCCTTCCTCCCCTCTCTCTGCTCTTCCTTTCCCCACCCCTCCCTCCTTTCTTTCTCTCTCTGCTCTCGATTTTAAACTTTTATAAAATTGCAAAGCCTCAGTCTATGGATAGGACCACACACTTTTGCCTGTCACTCCTGCTGGGCACTGAGGTAAGCCTTGGGGGTGGTGCAGCAGTGGTGGGCAGGGCCAGTCCCTGCTTACAAGAGCTTACAGTTTGCAGGTATAGGCACAGCACCCTGGGCTTGGTGCCCTTTGGGGTGCCAGTATTGCCTGGTACGTGCAGAGACTCCTCATGTGCAGGTGGCAGGCAGGGGCAGGGTTCACAGGCACCTTTGGTTGCCTGCTGTCTTGCTCTCCACTCACACCCTTGAATGCCTCCAGCACCTGGCAGGGGCTGCCACAGAGCACTGGAGCTAAACCCAGAGAGGGAACTGAGGGTCCGTGCCTGCTCCCTTTCTTGGGTTGGTAAAGGACACCTGCTTCCTGGCAAGAGGGCAGCGTGGTGACCCCACACCCCCACTGGCACCTGATTCCCAGGTCAGGGTGGGAGGGCAAGATCTGAGAGGGGCTGAGCTTTGTATCATGGTGCCCAGGCCAGGCTGGGAGTGTAGAGGCAGCAAGCCTTTGTCACACCGGGGAGCCATGACAGGAGGCTGTGATCCATGGGAGCCCTAGTAAGGGGGACGGTGCCCTTCTAGCCTTTAGGAGCCCCATTACCATAGGACAAAGTCTTGGCTTGGGGAACTCCCAGTCTGAGATGAAATGGCCTCTGTCCTGCAGTATCTTTCTATATCTCTAAGGGTCAGAGGTATTAGGGCAGTGGCCTTACCCTTGGGAGCATGTTGCTTGACACAAAGATGGAGTGATGGAGAAGCTCTAAGGCACTTGGGTGTGGGAGGTGGGCCAGCCAAGGACTTCCTGTCAGGATAGACAATTAAGAGCTATGGAGGCCAGACATGGCAATTCATGCCTGTAATCCTGGTACTTTGGAAGGCCAAGGCAGAAGGATTACTTGAGGCCAGAAGTTTGAGACCAGCCTGGGCAACATACAAAAAAATTTTTTAAATTAACCTGGTGTGTTGGCACACCTGTAGTCCCAGCTACTTAAGAGGCTGAAGCAGGAGGATTGCCTCAGCCCAGGAGTTAGAGGCTGCCCTCCAGCCTGAGCAGCAGAGCAAGACCCTGTCTCAAAAATAGATAAGTGAATGAATGAATACTGTAGGGCCAATTGGCAAATGACAGTAGAACTGGGAAGGGCACTTGGAAGGGAAACTGAGCCTGCCAGGCTGGGGAGACGTAGAGGAACTTGGTATGTCCAGGGGTGGTGAAGCCTAGAGGACTTGGGGTATGAGCAGGGAATTGGGGCAAGGAATAGGTGTCCAGACCAGGAAACCGGAATACCAGGCTGAAGAACTGAAAGCTGTGGGCAGTATGGAGTTACAGAGGGTGTGTAAGCAAGGGAGAGCTATGGCTAGAACTACATACCTGGGGAGAGTTGGCAGTTGGAGCCTTGCCAGCAGATTGGTGCCGGTGTTGGGTTCAGCATAAGGGTGCAGACTTGAAGGGATGTGCCACAGGGTGTCAGTTCCTGCCATTTGTCCCAGGCCTGGCAGGATCTAACTCCATCACTCGTAAAGGCCCTTGGGCCAAGGAAGGGCCAGCCCTTTCTTTGCCCCATCTGGAGTCCAGGGGCCAGGTGGGCTGGGGCGGATGATGGCCACATGTGTTATGCCCTGTGTCTTGTGCCCACCATTCTGCTTCCTTCCTCCCTCCAGGCAACCATGGCCTTGCTGGGCAAGCGCTGTGACATCCCTGCCAATGGCTGCGGGCCTGACCGCTGGAACTCCGCCTTCACCCGCAAAGATGAGATTATCACCAGCCTCGTGTCTGCCTTAGATTCCATGGTGAGTGTCCCTGACCACCTGGGAGGAAGGTGGGACACTCAGTTCTGTAGGGAGACATCAGAACTTAAGTTCTACCTCAGCCACTCAGATTTCTCTGCCCCAAGCCTCAGTGTTCCCATCTGCAGCGTGGGCCACAGTACCTACATCAAGGGTGGGAGGCTACATAAAATCTAGCCCTGGTATAAATGCTGGCTCCTGGCCCTTTTCCCCTCGTCCCTCCATTCTTTTTGTCATTCCATCCCATCTCTGGGATGCACTTCAGGTCTCTCTCCTAGTGGGTTACCTGGGGTAAAAAGTGTGGGCAGTGATTCCTTACAGAGCTGTAATCCCTGACATTAAAGCAAGAGCTATGACTATGTCTTGGGCTGGGAAAGAGAAGCAGTGCTTTCTAAATCTCCCCTGTGCTACCATTGCCTATGTACCTAGACCTGTAGTAATTTATCCCAAGTGAGGACATGATAATGTCATTTTCCTTCAGCCTTTTCTTGGAGGAAAGTTTTATGATGGGGGGTAGGCAAGTTTAAAAAAAAAATTCAATGGCATCAGTTAGCTGCACCTCTGCGTTTTAGGATAGGGCAGTTGAAGCTCAGAGAGGGTATACCTTGCCTGAAGTCACACAGCATGACCAGTTTTTTCTTAAGTGAACTTCCAGGTGCAAAGCCTACAGTTCTCTGAGGACAAATGGCCTCCTTCAGACTGCTCCTACTGTAGGCAGCTCAAGGACTGCTATGGTGATGCTTGGACTAGCGAGGGGCACCCCTGGGGAAGCTGGCTAGGTGCCACTCTCTCCACAGGCCCCTTTCCCTGTGCAGAGTGGCCGGCACAACTAGGGGCCCAGAATTTCAGCTGTGTGTCCCAGAGCCCTGTTAGCTTGTCAGTGCCACCGTAGGCAGTGATGGCCAATACTGTGGCCACTGGGCACATATGACTGTTTGCACTCAAATTCTAATTAGTTGAAATGAAACAAAATAAACAATTCAGTTGTTCATTTGCGCTGGCCTCATTTCAAGTGCTAAGGAGCCAGAAGTGGCTGGTGGCTACGGTATCGGACAGGGCAGAAATAGAACATGTCCATTGTCACAGGAAGTTCCACTGGGCCGTGCTGGCCTAGAAGGTGTTTATTAAGTGCCTCCTCTGAGGAGCTGATGACCCGGTGCGTATCCTAGTGGCATAAACAAGATGGCCCGCCCTGTGCCTGAGCCCTTTAAGGGTTTCCTGAGGGACCCTTATGGGTGACAAAGGCACTTGGCAGTGGCTTAAGTCTGGCATCCTCCAGGGCTCTGGGCCAGAGTTCTTGGTTCTCTTTAGGGGGTGTGGGCTGTAGGGATGCACCAAATTCCCCCTGGCCCCTGTGGAAACCTCTTCCTCACACCTCCACCGGCCCTGCTCTGTGCATACCTTTGGGTGAGTTGATTCCCTACAGTGGCCTCCGCTTCTTCAGCTGAGAAGAAGCCTGCCAGGAAAGATCTTTTTCAGCTCTGATGGCCACTCCTTCATTGGAAACAACTGAATTTATTTGTTTCATTTTTTGTTGCTGTTCTATCCTGTTAGGACAGAAAAGGGAGCAGTAGGTTTCTATTTTCATCTGGATTTTTCATTCATTCAGAAAATGAATGCCCCCATGGAGACCCTGGGGGACAGGCCTGCTGGCCCCATGCCATCTCCAACTTCCTCACCAGAGCAAATGTGAGCTCAGGCCGGCATGGGAGGCAAAATTATGGCCCAGACGGTTTGAGGGCTCTGTCCTGGGTCACACAGCACACAGCTGTGATTCGATGCCAGACAGTTTAATCGTCAGCTAGTGCTACCAGACTCAGATAAAAGCTAGCATTTGTTAGGGACCAGCTGTTGGACACATGCTTTACAGGCAGGATTGTCCTGGCAATACAGGTCAGACCTGAGATGCTAGAGGTCTTGGTTGCAGGGATCTCTGCGTTGGGGTCCCTGTGCAGTGGGGCTGCCAACCTCCACTCTGGGACTGTGGACGGCCAGCTTGCCTTATACCCTCATGGGGTGGCACAATTGAGAAATCCTCTCCTTCCAGCCGGTCCTCACTAGATCCCCACGGCTGAGCCCAGTGCAGTACATGGAGCTGGGCTGACTGTCCCCCATCCTGCAGATGTGGAAACGAGCCCAGAGAAAGCTATTACTTCTCCTAGTCCCACAGCAGGAAGTGGCCAAGTAGGGGCTGAAGCCCATATCTGTCAGAGGCCTGCTTCTGCAGGGGTCCATCCCACTCTTTGCTTATCAGACTTTGTGGGAGGCCAGGAGAGCCCAGGATGGGATTATCCCTGAGGCTAGGGCTAAGGTAGGGAGCTTACCTCAAGCAAGGGGGACCGCTGCTGGACAGTGTCCTTCTCCAGCCTGCACAGCCAGTCCTGGGGCTGGGGGGAGGCAGAGATCATTCATTCATTCATTCATTCATTCCTGGTGCAGAGTCTAAGACCAAGGGCAGTGGAAGGGCTCCCCCTGGGGCATCTGGGAGCTCTACCCCTAAAGCCACCCAAGCTATTCGGGGGCAGGAGGGCATTCTGCTCACACGCCCTGCTCCCCCATAGTGTTCAGCACTCTCCAAACTGAATGCAGAAGTGGCCTGTGTCGCCGTGCACGATGAGAGCGCCTTTGTGGTGGGCACCGAAAAGGGGAGAATGTTCCTGAATGCACGGAAGGAGCTGCAGTCAGACTTCCTCAGGTTCTGCCGTGAGTACCCCAGGGCTCTGTAGGGCCTGGGTGTGCCATTCCCTGGGGACAGGCGCCCTGGCCCATCTCTGGGTGGCCTTGTGTGGGGAATGAAGTGGACCGGATGGGGTTGTCCGAGCTTCTCCATGTGGCATTATTGGGGAGGCCACAGTTTTTTTTGTTTGTTTTTTTTTTTTGTGAAGACAGAGTCTCACATTACCGCCCTTGGTAGAGTGCCATGACGTCACAAGACTCACAGCAACCTCCAGCTCTTGGGCTTATGCGATTCTTTTACCTCAGCCACCCGAGCAGCTGGGACTACAGGCGCCCGCCACAATGCCCGGCTATTTTTTTGTTGCAGTTTGGCCGGGGCTGGGTTTGAACCCGCCACTCTCGGTATATGGGGCGGGCGCCTTACTCACTGAGCCACAGACGCCGCTCTAGGCCACAGTTTTTGATGGAATAATTTAGCAGCCCCTGAGTTGATGGAGTCTGCTGCTGAGCCCTCTGATTTATAGATGAGAACACTGAGGCCTGGATTTGCTGCCTGGTTCTTCCTCCTAACTCTGTGTCACCGAGCACAGGGACCAACTGTACTTGTTCCACTGAGTTTAACCCCTTCTGGTGGCCCCTTGAGTGCCTGCTGTGTGCTGCACCCTTTCTAGGGCTAACTCACTCTACCCTGATGTCAGGCCTATGGGGCAGGCATTGTCATTGTCATTGCCGTTGTTATCATCTTGCCACAGCCTCATGGAGACTCCTAGGGACTAAGGGACTAAGCACATGTCCAGTGCCAGGACAGCCGAGTAGGAAGTGCTGGAGCCGTTAGTGGTGTTGTGAGAAATAGTGGCCAGGCCACATGCCGGGTACTTTGCTTCCCTGGCTGGCTCATGAAACAGTCACAGATCTACAAATGAGCAACTGTAAGTGGCCGGCATCCCTTCCCCTGGGACACACAGTCGGCAAGTGATGGGGACAGGGTGGGAGCCAGGTGTCTTGGGCTGCCACCCATGCCCTTTCGGCTACCCTCCTTCAGAATCCGGGAGGTGCAGAACAGGTACCGGGAGGACCCCACTGGGGCGTCACTCTTCCCAAAGACCTCCCCTCCCTCTAGGAGCCCCAAGGCAGAGGGCCCCCCATCTCTCCACCATTCCAGGGCCTTCAGAGCTCCTCCTAACTCAAACCTTGACTCTGCACTTACCCCTCCTAGTGGCCCCTTGTACTCAGGCCAGCTACCCTGTGCTGACCCACCAGTCCTGTGTGTTTCTCACCTTTCTGCCCCAGCTGGGAGGCCTCAGCTCTTCTCTGCCTGGCAGACACCTCTCAGCCTGCAGATGCACACGTCTCCCAGCCAGGCCCCTCAGTGCCCCTCACACCTACCCCTAGGCTGTGGATGCTCCCCACACCTCTGCAGCATCTGTGCCCTGAATCTCCCCCTCTGTGGTGAGTTAGGGCCTCCCCTCAGCACTGAAGGTCAACACCTAGGCAGGCACTGGAGCCCACAGCTTTGGTCTCTATAACCATGGGATAGCATGGGGTTACAAGAGCCAGAGTCAGACCACCTGAGTGGTCCATCCCGGCTCTGCCACCTGCTGCCTGCTGGGCCTCACCCTGCTCCTCTGTGAAAGGGGAGAACATGGGGTGGGTCTGAAGGTTCAACTGATTCACACCTAGCAAGCAATTAGAACTGTGTCTGGCACTTAGCTCACACTCAATAGACACAGCTGTTGTCATTACTATTATTAGTATTCACATTATCCCTGGATCAGCCACTTCAGGGAAGGGCACCCCTTGGTGTTGGGCATACCATTACTGGGGTATAGCCACTTCCTCACCAGCTCCACCCTGCTCAGCCTACCACCCTCCCTCAGAGCAGAATTTGTATACTTCCTCCACAAGGTTGGGGTAGGGGGGTGGGCTGGTAGGATGGCCTTTGGCAAAGACCTGTGGCCCCCTAGCCTCCTAGGTGGGGGCGAGGCTGGGGCCTGAAGAAGGTGCACCTAGCCTCCCAGAGCCAAGCAGAGCTGCTATTTATAACACCAGGAACTTGGCTGGTTTATTTCAAGCTTCACAGATCCCAGAGGAGAGCAGGCTCTAAGCTGGGAGGGGGGCGCGGGGCTCTTTTTATACCCCTTCCAAGGAAGATTCTAGCACATTCTCCAAGGATCTACCAACACTCCCAGATCCCTAGCCTGGCAGGAACCTGCTCAGCCTGGCAGGAACCTGCTCTTTGCAGCCCACAGCCTCTTGGTCAGGTCCCTATTTTTCCCCTTCAGCAGAGCAGAAAACTGGGGCCCAGGCTGGTTGAGAGCACAGAGAGGAGGGCACAAGACAGACAATCACACGCCAGGTCTGAGCCAGGCCAGCTGACACAGACAGAGGCTCAGAGTGAAGGGACTTATCCAAGGTTATATAGCAAGTTAGAGATGACCAGGGATGAGACCCAGGTCCCTGTGCTGGGCACTGGGGACTCTGAGATGGCCAGCTCTGGACCTTGGTAGGAGTGGTTGGGACAGTTGGGGCAGAGCTTGCTAACTCATTAATCTTTCACTCATTCATTCACTTGAGCACCACATTAGCTTCAGGTCTCAGCACAGGACAGAGACATCCAAACTTGAAAGTGGGGGTGGTTGGACAGGTGCTCACTGTGGCCTTGTGTGCTCTTTGTCCACAGGAGGGCCCCCATGGAAGGATCTGGAGGCAGAACACCCCAGGAAGGTGCAGCGGGTCGAGGGTAGTGGCCGGAGCATCCCACAGGCCTCCTTGGAGCATGGCTCGGACGTGTACCTTCTGCGGAAGATGGTAGAGGAGGTGTTTGATGTTCTTTATAGTAAGATCCTTCCTCATTCCATTTGGGGGGCCCAGGGTGGGTGGGAGTCCCAGTCCCTGCCCAGTGGAGGAGACCGCCTCCTGGCCTGCCATGGGGCCTCTGCAAACCTGAGCCCCAAGGCAGGGGACACTGGCTGCCTTGGCCCTCACTCATCCCTGTACTCCCCTGGCATGGCTGTTCCACCCCAGCCCCGTTTTTTGGCCTACCATATACCCTACTGTCCCTGCCCTGGAAATGGCACTGTCACTACTGTCACTACTGCCCACACC
The DNA here is from genome assembly GCA_963574355.1 of Loris lydekkerianus. Lineage (NCBI taxonomy): Eukaryota > Metazoa > Chordata > Mammalia > Primates > Lorisidae > Loris > Loris lydekkerianus. The sequence continues at coordinate 54,150 of CAUYPK010012610.1, forward strand.
TGGAAATGGCTCCAGGCTTGCTGTGACCTCCAGGCCGGCTCCCTGCGACCCCACCTGACCTGTGACCAAGAGCATCTTCTTAAAGTATAAGGTCTTCCCAACATGGCCTTCAGGAGCTCTTGTCACCCTCAGGATGGACTCAACACACCCATCTGTGCCCCCCCCTCCCCCAGCCTTGTCTCTCTGCTTAGCACCATGGGCCCTCCTGACATGCCTTACAGAACCAGGTCTTATCCTGCAGCACACTCTGGCTCCTGTCACACATTCTCACCTCAGCATTGCCGTGTCTTTTGGGACTGCCTTTCCCCAATTCTGTCTGGAGAATACCCGAATCTCATTCTGAGGCTCAGCTCTGGGAAGCTCCCTCCCATTGGCCCCTCTGGACAATTATAGTATCCTGTGCCCTCACTAGCCAGGAGCTCTCCAGGGCCAGCTCTCTAGACCCCACCCTGACGGGAGCCACCCAGTGACTGTTTCTATCTCTTCTGGCTGTCCCCAGTCTACATCGCAGGGCCCAGAAGCAGGGAGTAGGAAGTGCTTGAAGAATGTTTGTTGAATGACTGAAAGCTGAGCACTCAGTGAAGTTTTTCCTGTAGAAAGGAGAGAAGACCTGGCCTCCTTTGGGAAGTGTCAGGTTACAGAGTCATGGGGCCTCAGCAGTGGCTTTCACATTCCCAAGGTGACCTCGGGTAGATCCCTATGGTCCCTAACGCTCCCGGCTCATTTATTTCTGACTTGCTTTAGCACTTTCCCTACTGCAGCCTTTGGTTCTGTGGAGCAGAGGTCTATGAAGAAACTTCTGCTGGTCAGCTGTCAGGAGGAGGAGGCCTGTTGGGGCTAGGAGTCCAGAAGCCTTGGGTGGGCATGCTGGTCACTTTGGGATGAGGGACACCTGCCACACATGGCTGGTTGTGCCTCTGTGGACACTTTTGGTAGAAACAGGGCCTTTGCCTGGAGCCCCCACACCCTGCCAACCTGCCCCAGCTACCCTTGCCCTCCTTGGGCAGAATCCTAGGTGGCCATGAGGGGACAGGCCTCTTTCTGCCCTGAGTGGGGGCTGCCACGTTGAATCACAGCAGGTGTCCCGGAGCTCAGGCCTCTAAGCTGTCCCCCAGCCCTCAGTCCCCGGCCTTTCCTCCCTGCTCTGTCCCACCCACCCTGCTCTGTCCCACCCACCCTGCTCTAAGTCTTCTTGGTCTTTCTTTCTCTGTGTTTTTCTGAATTCCTTCCTTGCTCCTTTCCACTTCCTTTCTTGCTTTCTCTTGCCTCTCCCTCTCTCTCCCTTCCTCATGGCCTGATTCCTGCAAGCTCTGTCTTTTCTGTTTCTTATACTCTTGTTTTTCTGCCACCCCTTTGTCCTCCTCACCCCCTGCCCAAGCCCTGATGGAGCATGTGTGGAGAGTGACTTGGCTGGCAAAGGAGGGCCCAGGCCTTCAAGGGCATACGTGTGGCCTTGTCCGAAGTTCCAGCTTGCCCCACCTGGCTGTACAGGGTCATCTTGCATGAAGTCTGCAGTTGCAAGGGGCCTATGGGACCCCATCCTGACAGGAGCCACTCAACATAGCCTCATCACTGGGGCATGCTGACCCTGGCCCCAGCCTGACTGCCCTCTCATACCAGGCCCCTCTCCTTGACTCTCCCCACACAGGCGAGGCCCTGGGAAGAGAAAGTGTGGTGCCGCTGCCCTATGAGAGGCTGCTCAGGGAGCCAGGGCTCTTGGCTGTGCAGGGGCTGCCTGAGGGCCTGGCCTTCCGGAGGCCAGCTGAGTACGACCCCAAGGCCCTCATGGCTATCCTGGAGCACAGCCACCGTATCCACTTCAAGCTCAAGAGGTAAGGGTGGGCTGGGGCAGGCCAGGAGGGCCACAGGTGCCATCTAGCTCTGCCTCTGCCACCCATGGTCACTCACGCAGACGGGAGGGGATTTAAAGCACCCATAGCGTACACGGGCATGGTGTCTCACACTATAATCCTAGCACTCTGGGAGGCCAAGGTGGGTGGATCACCTGAGCTCAGGAGTTCGAGACCAGCCTGAGCAAGAGCTAGACCCTGTTTTTAAAATTAGAAAAACTAGTCAGGTGTTGTGGAGGGCATCTGCAGTCCCAGCTACTCAGGAGTCTGAGGCAGGAGGATTGCTGGAACCCAAGAGTTTGGGTGAGCTATGATGCCACAATACCCTAGCCAGAGTGACAGAGTGAGACTCTATCTCAAAAATAATAATAATAATAAGACAGGCACTCGGTGGTGCCTGTGGCTCAGTGGGTAGGGCACCAGCCCCATATACTGAGGGTGGCAGGTTCAAACCTGGCCCTGGCCAAACTGCAACAAAAAATAGCCAGGTGTTGTGGCAGGCGCCTGTGGTCCCAGCTACTCAGGAGGCTGAGGCAGGAGAATCACCTAAGCTCAGGAGTTGGAGGTTGCTGTGAGCTGTGATGCCACGGCACTCTACCCAGGGCGACAGCTTGAGGCTCTGTCTCAAAAAAAACAAAAAAACATTGACTGCACTAATGTACACAACTAAGATTTAACAATAAAAATGAATAAATTAAAAAAAAAAAAGACACTCACAGGGGACCCCAGTTGTTATCAGTCTAAAGGTGGAGGTGAGGCCAAAGGCCAGTCACAGAGCAAGGTCTTAGCTAGGCTGTTTAGTAGTGGAAGTTTCCCAGAGGACTTCTGCATTGCAATGAGACTAGACAAGACATTGCTTGGAACAGTACAACACTAATGGCATTCCTGGTGCCAAGAGTGGAGGAAGCTGAGTTATGTGCTTGATGGGGTTAAAAATCGGGTTAATTAGAGACCATGGGGAGATGAGGCTATTTAGCTGGGCCAGGTGGTACTCTTTGGCAAAAGGGCAGCCTGAGGGCTTAAGGATGAGTTCGGCTTTGCAGTGCACAAACAGCGAAGGTGGTGAAGTGACAGGACATAGGAGGCGGTCACCTGCACCTGATGGGATCTTGTGAGTGGGCAGAGGGTAGACCTGGGATATCCAGTGGCCTCACTGTGTGGTCCTGGGCACAGCACACCCACCCAAGACTGCATCCCCACCTGTAAAGTGGGAACTAGCTCCTGTCCTGCCCTTGTCATGGGGCTGTTGTATTATGCGAGCAGGTGAGGAAGAGATGTAACAGATGGGACAGGTGTCTGAAGCTGTCCATGTGTCCTCTCCTTTATTCAGGCCGCTGGACGATGGCGGGCGGGAATCAAAGGCCCTAGTGGAGCTGAATGGCGTCTCCTTGATCCCCAAGGGGTCACGGGACTGCGGCCTGCACGGCCAGGCCTCCAAGGTGCCACCCCAGGACCTGCCCCCCAGCACCACATCCTCCTCCATGGCCAGCTTCCTGTACAGCACCCCGCTTCCCAACCACACCATCCGAGAGCTCAAGCAGGAAGTGCCCGCTTGGCCCCTCATCCCCAGCGACCTGGGCCTGAGCCGGCCTGTGCCAGAGCCCAAGGCCCCTGGTGCCCAAGACTTCTCCGACTATTGTGGTAACATTGCTGCTGGGACCTCCAAGTCTGGGGGTGGGACGGAAGTCACTTGCAGAGACACCCTCTCAGAGCAGGTTGGGATGCTTGGGCTCTCCCAGGCTGGAAGAAGGCATGTCTGGGCAAGGGAGTGGGGCTAGGAGAGAGTGTCCTGTCTGGGACCCCTTTGGACCCTGGGCTTCTGCTGAGGCATCAGTGATAGCGTCCTTGGCCTGGAACCAAGAGATACCTAGGAGACTCCATGAGGAGACTCTGAAGGGAGTGTGCTGGTCAGCCTACGTGCACTTAATGAGTATCCACTCCATATCCAACCTAGATTAAGGGACATAGGAGAAGGAACAGCTGAGTGTGAGGAAGGTCTGGGCTATCCTAGCTCCTCTGCCCAAGGTCTGAGTATCCTAGGGCAAGTCTCTACCTCTCTGAGATTTAGTTTCCTCATCTGTAAAATAGGGGTGATAGTAAGACCTACTTTCTGGGGCAGTTTTTGTGATTAAATGGCAGGTGGGTGGAGTCAGCAGTATTCCCCGAGAGCAAGTTAGGAATGCATGTTCATAGGCCCCAGCTGTTTTGCTGAATCTGAAGTTTTAGGGGTGAAGTCCAATAATCCATTTGGATAAATGGTTCCAATGAGTTCATGTCTTCTCTATTAAAGTGCTGGGTCCAATGCTAGGTGCATAGTAGGTGCTTGTAAGTTATATCAACTGTTACTATTATTATAAGGAGAAAAAACAACACCCCCTTCCACAGGTGTGTGGGCTGACCAAGATTTAGGACTTACACACCTGAAATGAGTGTCCCCACCTGGAAAAGGTGACCTCCAGCATCCTACTTATGCTGACCTGGCATTAGAATGGCAGATTCTGGTGCAGAATGTCCTAGGCCTCTGGCCCGGGAACTTGCTTTGAGTTCATGATCCCAGAACCCAGTTCTGGAGTCTGTCTCCCTGCCAGATGAGACTGTTACCCTAGAGACAAAGCCTGTGCACTGGAGCTGGTCCTGGAGAATACCTCTTGGGGTCCAGATGGAACCTATCCCTTTTCTCTTCCTTGTCTAGGACAAAAGCCCATGGGACCTGGTGGGCCTCTCATCCAGAATGTCCATGCCTCCAAGCGCATTCTCTTCTCCATTGTCCACGACAAGTCAGGTAGGACAATGCCTATGGCAGCACCCTGCCTGAAGTAGGAGCTGGGGTTGAAGGTGTTGCTCACTGAAATGGAAATTGGTCCTTGCCTGCACTGTCACCCTGAGTGCCACGACTATGTCTGACCCCCTTCTGGGTCTTTGTGAGAAAAGGAAGGAACAGCTCTGCTCAAGGGGCTGTGAGTAAAAGCAGGGTGTAATAGTTATCTACTGCTGTATGATAAATTACTCTCAAATGTAGCTTAAAACAACGAGGATTTACTACCTCAGTTTCTGGTGGTTGGGAATTTGGGAGCAGCTGATCCAGGCGGCTCTGGCTCAGGGTCTCTCGTGAGTTTGTAGTCAAGATGTCAGCTGGGCCTGTCGTCATTTGAAGGCTTTGCTAGAGCCAGAGGTACTGCTCCCAGGCTCACTTGTGTGGCCTTTACAGGAGGCCTCAGTTCCTCACTGTGTGTGCTGTCCTTTACGGAGTGTCCTCACAGTGTGGCAGCTGGTTTCCTTCAGTGTTGATGACCTAAGAGAGAGTAAAGAGGAAGCCATGTCTTTGGTGACCCAGCCTCAGAAATTGCTGTCGCTTCTGCTAAGATTTTACCCGTTAGAAGCCAGAAACTTGATTCAGCCTATACTCTCACCTCTTGAAGGAAGGAATATCAAAAAAATATGTGGATACGGCAGCACCTAGGGCTCAGTGAGTAGGGTGCGGGCCCCATATACCCGGCCCCAGCCAAACTGCAACAAAAAAATAGCCGGGTATTATGGCGGGCACCTGTAGTCCCAGCTGCTCAGGAGGCTAAGGCAAGAGAATCGCCTAAGCCCAAGAGCTGGAGGTTGCTGTGAGCTATGGCGCCACGGCACTCTACCGAGGGTGACAAAATGAGACTATCTCTTTAAAAAAAAAAAATCAAATCTGGATAGATTTTAAAAGTTGCATACAGAGAGACTGAGAGAAGGAACATTCGGGATTCATTTGTACCAAGGAAGAATGAACTAAGACTTTCTGGTTGTTCTGCTTTGTGGAGGTCTCAACCTCATCTCCAGTAAGAAATTCTTTAAGAAAACCCAATCCCAGGGTGGGTGCAGTGGCTCACGCCTGTTATAATCCTAGCATTCTGGAAGACTGAGGCAGATGGATTGCTTGAGCTCATGAGTTCAAGAGCAAGACCCATGTCTAAAAACAGCTGGCTGTTGTAGTGTGCACTTGTAGTCCCAGCTCTTGGGAGGCGGAGGCAAGAGAACCGCTTAAGCCCAAGAGTTGGAAGTTGCTGTGAGCTGTGAGGCTATAGCACTCTGCAGAGGGTGACAAAGTGAGGCTCTTTCTCAAAAAAAAAAGAAAGAAAGAAAACCCAGTCCCCTAGGATCAGAATGGAGGATCCCCCTACACACTCACTGTGCCAAACAAGGCTGGGGTAAAATCTCACTGGGTGATCTCATGCAAGATGCTCAGTTTCTCTGACCCTCAGTTTTCCTTTCTGCAAAATGGGAATAACATGTATGTTTAAAGATTATAATGAGGGATTAAATAGGATGTATATTATGTATGTATAGTACTTAGCACAAATAAGCACCTAGTAAATTAAAGATGTTACTTTTACTTATTATAATGAACCAAATGATTATTCTTGTTATTAAAATTAAATTGAGGCAGGGGCTTTGGTTTTATGGGAAAGGCCAGCAGGGCTGAGAACTTGGGGGAAGCTGACAACTCCGGCACCAGGTGAGACCTGAGATGCAGGAGGTGCATGGGTTAGATCGTTGAGATCCAGACTCAGGCTGTCCTTCCAGCCTCCTTCCTGTCTGGGGCAGGATGGGCCTGGGGTGGATGGGCTGAGCCTGCATGGCACACGTGGGAGAGGACAGAGGGAAACTTTGAGGCAAGAGACGAACAGATGAGGGGTGAAGACTATCAGGACATTCTGGATTTGTGTAGGGTCTGAGGTGGGAGTGGGTAGAAGAGCTGGAGTTGGTCTCAGGGGCTGTGGAGGAGAAAGCCCAACGCCAGTAGCCGTGGTGGAGGGAGTGTGACCATCCCAGGGCCCCTGCTTATTTGAGCCTCCTGTGTGTTTTGATAGAGAAGTGGGACGCCTTCATAAAGGAAACCGAGGACATCAACACACTGCGGGAGTGCGTGCAGATCCTGTTTAACAGCAGATATGGTGAGTGGGTGGCGCGGCCGCTGTGTGGCCCCAGCAGCCGTGTGGAGCATCTCATTACGTGGCAATCACTCGTGTTCCCCAACACGACAGCGGGAGCCATATGCTGGCACCCGCGCGCCGTCAACAGTCATGTCATCCGGCGCAGGCTCCTCCTGTCTAGGTAGGGGGTGGTTGTGTCAATATTTCCCTTCCAGATTCCTTAGGGGGTGGAACTGATGGCAAAGCCCCAGACCTGGACTCAGCTGTGGGAAGCAGGGCAGGCTGGGGGTAGATTTCCCATGTGGGGGACTGCCTGGAGGGCCTAGAAAAATCTCTGTTGGCCCCCTCAGCACATGCTGTCTCCTGCCTCTGCCTGTTCAGGACCCTCTGCCAGGTGTGCCCTTTACACCTTTGTGGGGCAAATTGCTAAATGTTCTTTGAGACTCAACTTGGCAGTCATCTTCTCTAGGAAGCCTTTGGGTCCCCAGCCTGGGTTGGGTTGTCCCCCAAAGACCTGATGGTTTTCTCTCTCATGGCTATCTCCTGACGACCAGGACTGTACCCAGCACCCAGAACAGAGCCAGGCTTAGAGCAGATGCAGGTGGTGTACCTGGGGCCAGCATGGGGAGGGGAGGAGTTTCAGGCCCAGGAGGATGCACAGGCACTGGTGGCTAGAAGGCAGCTCTGGGTCTTGGGTCCCCTGCTGTGCCCTCTCACACCAGTCTTCCTTAGTATCCTGGGTAGTCCTTGCTTCTTGTTCAGTCTTCAGTGGTTGGGCACCGTGTGTCCCTTGTCTGGGTGAGTGACAGTCCCTGGAGAAATGACACAGGTGCCCATGGACTACTCAGGGACCACATAGGTGTGACCTGGCTAATGCCACCTGATTGATGCAGACCCCTGCTGCAAGGATGTTCTCTGCACAATGGGAAGAGAAGAGGGAGGGATCCTATCCAGAATTGTGGGGAGCATGGTGCTGATGGGGACAGAAAGGGGCTCAGTGGCCTCAGAACTCCCTGCATGCTGAGGTGGGAAGAGCAAGCCTGTATCAGGAGTCAGAGGGCACTGGGCTCCCCTACTTCCTAACCCGAGCACAGCTGACTGGGTGGGGCTTTGCCTCCTCCCTGCCCTTTCTTCCTTCTCCCTCCTGCCCTCTTTCATCACCTTGGTCTTCCTCTCCCTCCCTCCCCTCCTCTGATTTTTCACATAGTCACTGGTCTGTTCACTTGCTAGTTGTGCATTTTGAGCCCCTGTTTGTGCCAGGCACTATAGCAGGTGTGGCTCAGGCAGACTCTGGTCTCAGGATGCTTCAGCAGGTGACTGGAATTGCAGGGCGTAGACAGCACGGTGCACACAGCAGTAAGCAGGAACGTAGAGGGGCTGAGGTCGAGAAGACAGGATAGCTCAGCAGAGGTGAGATCTCAGCAGGCCAGGGGAGTCAGGTGGCTTCAGGGAGGAGGTCCCCTCTGGTCTGGACCAGGGTTAGGGAGTTCTGCTGGGCCTTCCCTGTAAAGCTCGGGCTGAGTGAGACTCCGGTGGCCTTAGTGAGGACGCTGAGGTAGCCTAGGTGCCTTTGATGTGGCCACCCTGGCCCACTCACTCTTCCCCTCCTCTCAGTACTGTAAGGGTACCTGCACTCACATCAGAGTCTCTCCTTACCCAGGCAGGCATGGGCCAGATGGGCAGTAATGGGAAGGGGTCTGGGGAGGAGCTGGCTCTGGCTGCCCTGGGAAGGTTATGCCCCAGCCAGGAACAGTGGCCTGGGGTAAAGACCTGGGCAGCCCCACTACACTGCAGTTCTCTGGCCTGTGCACACTCTGGACTTTACAAAATACTGAGGCTTTTCTTCATCAAGGATGTCAGCCCTTGGGCCAAATCCAAGGAGTGTTGGGGGTGGTTGAGGACACTCCCCACCAGCTCCCCCCTTGCTCCTCTTCAAACCAGAGCTCCCTCTGCACTTTGTTGCTCTGGGGAGTTGGAAGCTCCTCCTGAGTACTAGGGGACTCCGTCCGTGGGTGGGGACATGGTTTGGCAGCTAGAGGCATCCCATAGATGCTGAGTGAGCAGCCTTTGCTCCCAGCTACATCTTTTCAGCCACCAAATCTGGGAAAGTGGGCTGAGATGAGGCAAGGGATATAGATGGGGAAAAAAACAGAGAAAAAGAAACATCAGAAATCCCAGCCTTCAGGGAGCCTCAAGGACATTGTTACCTGGAAAGACTTTGGGGCTGGTTGGAGGACTAAGCCCACAGCCCCAGCAAACCAGATGAAGTGAAGGAGATGAGTTCATGTGGACTTGTAGGGCTGATCACTCAAGGACTGGGCCTGGGGGTGGGAGTAGGGAGACATGGTTTGACAGCTGTTGAGATTTTAAGAGTTTAATTTGACAACAAGCTAAGTGAGACTTCACAGCAGGATCTGGTTGCCAAAGCTGCCAACGCAGACGTGGGCCACATCAACAGAAAAGCAATGTCAGTGTCACCTATGAACAGCCCAGACAGCTCTGTCCTGCCCTAGCCAGGGCGTGGCTGGAGGGGAGTCCAACTCTGGCCTGGGACCTGTAGGAACACAAGCAGAGCATGAGGAACAGCAAGGAGATGTAGGACCTTCAAGAGAGGACAGTGTGACGGTCACATGGGGAGGCGAGAGTGACATGGATGCCCAGCATGCCTTGTCCCCTGAGACACCCCTCCCCCACCCCCGCAGGCCTTGGGAAGAATGGGGTCCCGTGAAAGTACCAGCTTGGGTCAAGCATATCATAAGTGCTTAGGAAGTATTTGATGATAAAACGAATGGAAATATGGAGCTAGGGTGTAAGTGAATGGCTGAAATGGCGCAAGATCAGACCTAGTGATCTGCAAGAACAGCACAGGTCCCCAGCCAGGATTCCATCTGCTCTGCTGTTGACAAAGCTGTCAGTTTCTAGCTGGTGTCCTGTTCATGACACTGGTGAATGAAGGGTGTGCCGAGCCTCTCCCTGGAGGAAAGGATACACCTGTGCACACCTAGGTGTCTGGAGTCCCTCCACCAAGAGCTGACCTTGGCCCTGGACATGTCCTCCAGCTATTCATTCATTCCTCAGTCATGCTGGAAGCATCTACTATGCTCTTGACCCATCTGGATCTCAGGGCCAGGGCAGTAACAAACCCCTTGCTCCCATGGAGCTTCCGTTCCCAGCAGTGAACACATGTAGAAGTGAGTGTGGATGGAACATCAAATAGTGATGAGTAGATGACAGACAAAACTGTTGGGGTGGGGAGACAGAGAGGCTTTGTGAAGCACGGGAGGTGGCAGGAGCAGGGAGGGAGGCAGGAGGGTCTCCAGGAGAGAGGATCTGGGCAGATACCCTGAGATGGGTGTGCACCTGGTGCATGGGAAGGTGACAAGGGGATACCTGAGAATGGGGCAGAGCAACTCAAAAGATGCAGGGGGCCGATGAGGTCAGATGGAGTCACATAGGTCAGACTTAGCCTGCCACTGAGTGAGATGGGAGCCCATGGACATAGTTTTTTTGTTTTTTTTTTTGTTATAGTCTCACTTTGTTATCCTCGGTAGATTGCTGTGGCATCACAGCTCACAGAAACCTCAAATTCTTGGGCTTTAGCCTCCCAAGTAGCTAGGACTACAGGCACCTGCTACAACATCTGGCTATTTTTTATTGTAGTTGTCATTGTTGTTTAGCAGGCCCGGGCTGGGTTCAAACCCACCAGCCCCAGTGTATGTGGCCAGTATCCTAACCACTAAGCTACGGGCACCGAGCTGCCCAGGTATTTTTTAGAGATGGGATCTTGTTCTGGCTCAGGATGGTCTCAAACTCTTGGGCCCAAGCAATCCACCTACCTTGGCCTTCCTGAGTGCTAGGATTACAGGCGTGAGCCACTACGGCTGGCCTCCATGGACACTTTTTCAAAGAGAAGTTACATGATTTGATGTTTAAGCAAGATCCTTCTGGTCACTGCATGGACAGAGTGGTGTTGGGGTGGTGGGAAGTGATGGTGATTATGGCCTCCCCGGGTCCCCTGTGTCCTGGGGCCTCCATCTCGTTCTCAGCCTTGCTGTTGCCCTTCTAGCGGAAGCCCTGGGCCTGGACCACATGGTCCCTGTGCCCTACAGGAAGATTGCCTGTGACCCGGAAGCTGTGGAAATCGTGGGCATCCCAGACAAGATTCCTTTCAAACGCCCCTGCACATATGGGGTCCCCAAGCTGAAGCGGATCCTGGAGGAGCGACACAGCATCCACTTCATCATCAAGAGGTGGGGGTCCCTGCCTGTGGTGCTGGGGTGTCTAGACTGGGCAGGGCCCTGGAGGAGTGGAATAAAGGGGCTGTTAGGCTTCACAGAGGGATTCTGATGGGCCTGGGAGAGGATTCTGGTTCCTTGGGTGGCCTCTTTCTCTCCGCCTCTTAAGGAGCAAGTGGGAAGGGGAGGCACAGCGCCTGGCCAATCAGGCACTTGGTAAGTCTCCCTCCCCCTAAAGAAGGCCTGAGGTCTTTGGACTTGCCTGCTGTTGTGAGAAGTCCCCAGAGCTCAGGCAGGGCTAAGCTGGCCTCCTCCTCTCTTATCTGCTGGGAGCTTGACCACCTCTCCTGTCCTTCCAGGCTACCAGTTTCTCCTGCACACATGTTGGTGGGAGAGGGCAGAGCAGTATGGTCTCCAGGGCACCTGCTGTCATGGCCCATCCCCCAGCCCTATCTCCCTACCAAGCAAGCACAAGTCCCCAGGCAGTACCCAGACTTCTTGGCATACTTCCTCCTGGATGTTTAAATAGAGGGGTGGCCAGAGGCCGTGTCATCCAGCCTCTGCCTCCAGGCAGACCTGTGTTGGGCACTTCCCACACATGTGTTTCTGGATGCCCTCCAAGGGCCACTCCCAGCGTGCTCTCTTACTCATGCACCTGGCTTACTCATTTGTCGCCACGGGACTGGGACTGTAAGCAGGCATCGAGGTTGAGGACTGCGCTTTGTTCATTTCTAAATCTCCAGTGCCTACAACAGTCCCCAGGCTATGGCAGATGCCTAGAATGTGTTTGTGGCATGAATGGATGAATGAGCAAACACGTTCTTATTCAGATTTGGGCTCCTGCCTTCAGAGAGCTTCTCCTTAAAACTTAGGAGATAAGCAGGAATGGGAGAGAGAAAAAGGGTGGATCGAGAGAACCAGGCTAATTGGTGCCTCTGAGAGAAGGTCTCATTTGTCAGGCCAGAGCTGGGAGGTTGGGACGAGGCTGCAGGGTGGGAAGTCTGGCAAAGGACTCAGCACGTGCCAAAGCCCCAGGTAATCCAGGGGTGAGAGCAGAGCGAGGGGTCGACTCTGAGAGTGTGGGGTAGTCCCACGGCCATGGGATGGACCTCTGCAGGGCTTCTGGAAGTCAGAGCCAGGATCCAGGAGACCCTCTTGTTTGCTGGGGGGAAGAGGGCATCCTAAGAAGAGAGGGCAAGGACAGGAAGCCCGAGGCCATGGTCACCTGGTCTAGCAATGATGGGGATGGGGCTGGGGCTGGGCCTGTGCTATGGGCAAGAAGGCAGAGGACTGGCACAAGTATGTTTGGGGAGATTTGGGGCTGTGATAGGGTTTGCTGTGATGGAATATGGGGAGTGGTTGGGGAAATCTTGGAAGCAAGGACCACCCCTGAGTCTGTGCTTATTGATAGGGGTGGGGTGGGAGGGATCACCTTGGATGTGTTGAATGGGAGATGCTCAGGACATGTCAGCAGAGGCTGGGAAGAGATCACGAAGGGCTGGGGCAGGGCAAATATGAGAAGAGAGTCCAGGCCAGGCACGGTGGCTCACACTTGTAATCCTAGCACTCTGGAGGCTGAGGTGGGAGGATCTCTTGAGCTCAGGAGTTTGAGACCACCTTGATCAAGAGTGAGACCCCAAACTACTAAAAAGTAGAAAAAAATTATCTGGGCATCATGGTGGGCTCCTGTAGTCCCAGCTACTCAGGAGGCTGAGGCAAGAGGATTGCTTGAACACAGAAGTTTGAGATTGCTGTGAGCTGGGCTGACTCCTGGACACTTTTGCCTGGGGCACCAGAATGAGATTCTGTCTCAAAAAAAAAAAAAAAAGAAAAGAAAAGAATAAAAAAGAGAGTCCTGGGCGGCACCTGTGGCTCAGTGAGCAGGGCGCCAGCCCCATATGCCGAGGGTGGCGGGTTCAAACCCAGCCCCACCAAACTACAACAAAAAAATAGCCAGGCGTTGTGGCAGGCGCCTGTAGTCCCAGCTACTCGGGAGGCTGAGGCAAGAGAATCGCTTAAGCCCAAGAGCTGGAGGTTGCTGTGAGCTATGTGATGCCACGGCACTCTACCAAAGGACCATAAAGTGAGACTCTGTCTCTATAAAAAAAAAAAAAAGAGAGAGAGAGAGAGTCTTGGGCAGTGCCCATGACTCAAAGGAGTAGGGTGCTGACCCCATATGCCGGAAACAGCAGGTTCAAACCCAGCCCCGGCCAAAAACTGCAAAAAAAAAAAAAAAAAAAAAGAGAGAGAGAGAGAGTCCTGACAGACCCCAGGGATCTTCACATTAGAGGTTGGAAAAAGGAAGCTAAGAAGGGGAATCAGGAGGATGGAGGGAAGCCAAGGAGGGAGACTGTTCTGCAAGTCAGCCCTGACCATGTGGGTCTCCCTCAGAATCCTTCTCCAGCCCTCATGATAAAGCATACTCTCTCAGCCTGCCCACAGCCACCCTGCCAACCTTAGTGCCCACTCCCTCCCGCCCAGGATCAAATTCACCCTTAGGTGGCTGTCTCTGAACATGAGCTGCTTCACCTGCCTCCTCTAAGCCTTGCTGAAGCCTCTCCCTCAGTCTGCAGCTTCTCCTACCCGCCCTCCCACCTGTCTTCGTCTTTCAGGACTTGCTTTCCTCTGCCTCTAAAAGCTGTCCCGTCTTCATTCGGAAAGAATGTTACCCTCCAGCAGCAAGTGATTTCTCCCTGGCTTAATGCACCCCTCACCTGCTCCCATGTAGGAGTGGGACCTCATCTGGCTTCCTCTTGTATCCTCATAGTACTTACTTGGGGCCCCACTTGATAAATGAACCTGGACATGAATTGAAATCCATCACCTTTCAGTTGAGCAGTGCTTACTTATGTCTAGCTTAAGTCCTTTTCCTGCTACTAAGTCCTTCACTTGGCTTCTGGCAGGGGAATAGGGGGAAAAAAGCAGCAAGGGCACCCTTGTGTCCCCTTACAGGTCTGACCACAGTGTTAGGCCCTCACTGTGGGTGATTTTGAGTTCCCTGTTCTTCAGTTCAAGCCGTAGCCCTTTTCATTCTTCACCAGTATCTGCCACGCACCTGCAGCCCTGCCCTTCACTGGGCTCTGCCGAGGACGTCACTAAATAGCAGGTCCTGTCACAGTGGGTGGCCTCCCAGAGGGCACATCAAAACACATTCCCAGGTGTACAGGACTCAGTAGCGGCAGTCTGAGCGGCAGGTCTGTGAGGCTTCATGGAGGAGGCTTTGGCATCAGGTGGACCAATTTCAAAGCTAGTCATTTGCAGTGTGATAACCCTGGCCAAGAAGCTTCTCTTCTGCTCCTCAGTTTCCTCGTCTGTAAAAACAGGGGCAGCAACACCCCCTTCCCAGGTTTTTCCAACATAACGTCAGGATGTGGACATAACAGGCTGCCATGTAGCAGCTGTTCTGCTTTTCCGTTGCATGAGTCCTCTTCCTCACCACATTTTCCTGGGGAGTGACAGCACAGCTAAGTGCATGGGCACGGATGGCCTTCCCCTCGGCCACCTATGTGTCCTAGGGCAAATTACTTAACTGCTCGGTGTCCCACTTACATAAAACAGGCCTGATAACTATCTCATATCGTAGTATTGATTAGAGACTAAATGACCAGACACTGGTGAGGTGCTTGAACAGTAGCTGCTCCAGTTTGAGGCCTCAGTGCAGTTTTCTCTGTTGTACTCCCTAGACTCATTGGTCCAGTTTTTGAGATTGTCCTGGCAGATGTGGGTCAGGAGAGAAGAGGGTTGAAGGTGGAGCCTGGCCCTCTTCTATGGAAGCCTGTCTAGTTTAAGGTGGAGCCTGTCTGTGGCTATGCGAGGTGGGGAGGTCAGGGTGCTCTCAACCAGGCCTGTGGGTTTTGTTACTGGTGGTACAGGGTCCTCCTCACCCCAACTCATGCCAAGATCTGGCCTCAAGATCTTCAGGCCCATGTTCCTACCAGGATGTAGTACAAGCCTCGAGGATCTGAGTTCACCCCTTAGGGCAGAACTTAAGTGGAGAAAGTAGAGAGGATTGTATAACTCAAGACTGTGCTTGGAGGCTTGACAATCAGTGCACATCAGGTCTTCCAGTCTGGCACCCCGTGAGGGCATCTGATGTTTTCTCCAGCATCTGACCCCCATCCCCTTCTCCACTGAGAGGCCAGTATAAGCCCCTAACACTGTGTTCACACCCTGGCTCCTGCTCTCCAATAAATATATAACTCCATAGGTAATAAAAAACCAGATGCCAGCAGCTTGTCCATGGAAGGGGCTGAGTGTGCAGGCCTGAGAAAGGAAGCCGTCCACCCCAGAAGTACTCCTTCGGGCTGCTTCTCAGCCTTGTGAGATCCAAATGTGTGTGGGTCTCCAGGACCAGCAGAGGACTGGGGTTTTGAGGCTCATACCTGGCAATCCAGGCTCTGCTTCCTGGGACCGACTTTTTTGACTCTGCTGGAGTTTCCTGCTAGGCCCTCTAGGCATTGTTGGGTGTGTGGACTCAGATACCCCTTCATTCATTCTGGGTCCTGAGTCATAGAGCCTGAGTTTAGTGACAAAAGCCCCATCCTCTTGTCTAACCACTCCATGGCACGCGGACTGTACTGAAGCCCCCAGCCAGCTGCTGAAGACTCTCAACCCACTGGAAACCACCCCAGTGGAGCTGAGGGTGGGACAGAAAGAAGCCAGCCCTGGAGGCTACCCCTGCTGTCCTTTGCTCAAGCCTCAGCTTCCTTGCTAGAACTTCCAGCTGCCTCCCCTACAGTCCATCCCTCAATGATCTGACTGTGTCACACTCATCGAGCACCTGGGTACCCCTAGGGTAGAGACCAGGGACCTGAGCACAGCATTGAAGGCTGTGTGCCTCACCTCCCCCAGCCTCCTCTGTGCCTCAGCTTGTCATTCCCTCCTCCATGAAGGGTTGGCCACCCTCCTTGGGCCCCCGGGTCTGAAGTGTCACCCAGGTCACCCTGCCTGGCTACTTTGCTATGCCTTTTGCTGTGACACAGGAGGTTTTGGGTGAAGCTCCTGGAATAGATGAATGAGTCATTCATAGTTAGGTGCTGATGGGAAAAGGGCTTGAGTCGTTCACCTGGGGCTGGAAGAGGCCCCCAGGGTGTCATGAACAGGTTGGATGCTCTAGGACCCTCGGGGACTGGCCTATGCTTTCCCTGGCTGTCAGGAAACAATTGGAATGTTCTTTTGTTCTTGACTGTGGCATCTCCTGTAGCTGTATCTGCCTGGGGGACTCAGGTCACAGAAAGGGCTTTGGAGGCACCTCCCTGAGCCCCTGGAGAGCCCCCGAGCCTACATATTTTCACATTCGTCTCTCTTTTCTCCCCAGGATGTTTGATGAGCGAATTTTCACAGGTATGTGGGTACTATCTCTGAAACCTCCAAGTTATTATCCTGACAGTCCCTGAGCTGTCATCACACTAGACCCAGTTCTCTTGAGTCCCTCCCCTGGGACTGGGAAGGAGTCTGGGCTGTGGCTTTTATGTCCTGAGATAGACATGGCCCTGGTCTCCAAGGTACTGACAGACTGTTGGGCATGGGAAACCCCAATAGGGAATAATAAAGCTAAGGTTTGCTGAAGACTAACTGTGCCAGCTTCTCTTCTAAGCTGTTGGCATATATTATTGTTATTTAATTTAATTCTGGGCATTGTTAGGAAAAGGAGGAACTGAAGCCCCCTGGTGAGCTGTGGCCTCTGACCGCTCCCAGGCAGTGCGGCTACAGAGCCTGTGCTTATGACTTGTGGGCAGCACCTTGAGTGGAAGAGAAGGGCTCTATCTGGGGCAGCAGGGGCAGCTTGCTCTAGGATCTCAGGCTGTGATGGACCTAGGTCCCAGTTCTGGTCCCACTTCTCACCAGCTTTGACCTTGGACAAGGTCTTATGGGCCTATTTCCACATCTGTGCAATGGGAGGATTAAAGCTCTTCTGGGTTCCTGGCATAATAAAGTGAGAGACTGGTCCCAACGTGTGGCCTCAGGGGAGCCTGGCTTCTGAGGGCTGGCTCAACCCTAGCACTAGCCTGATGGCAGCACAGCCACTTCTGGCTTTGGCCTCTCCCTCTTCCTGCCCTGTCCTCCCAGATCTCTGGCTTCTGCTGCCAGTAGGGCCACTATTCCTTCTTCCCAGGGAGGCGTCTCCCCAGGATCCACTCTTGGCTGTTGTCTGGACACGGAGCCTACAGGGAGAGGCAGAGCCAGACCCCACCCCCACGGTGCCCTCAGGAGATTGACGTGGAGGCCCTTTCCCAGGTGCCCTGAAGGCAAGAGGAGGTCAGAGGGCCTTTGTCCTGACCTCCCTGACTTTCCACACAGGGAACAAGTTTACCAAAGACCCCATGAAGCTGGAGCCAGCCAGCCCGCCAGAGGAGACCTCTGTGGAGGTCTCTCGGGCCACCATTCTCGACCTAGCTGGGAATGCTCGGTAAGGCCCCAGCCGGCTCCCCACCCACAGCCACCCTGTCTCCTGGCTGGACCTGTGTTACTATGGGGAGGAAGGGGGCCTAGGGCAGCTGCCACCATCCGACATCCTCTTGGGTACATTGGGCATCACACACAGACACCCGTATATACCCACTGCAGGCCAGGGAGAATCAGAAGGCAAGGGAGAGCAAAACAGCACAACCTACTCCTTACACCCAGACAACCCTCATTCATCAGGACCTAGCCAATGTCCCCTCTCTCAGAAGCCTCTAAATGCCCACACTCCAGTCAGGTATCTGTCCTGGGTGCCCACCAGGCCCTACACCTAGCACACAGCCTGCTCATTGGCCAGCAGTTTGCCCTACCCAGGCTATGAGCTCCTGGGGACCAGGGAGGGGACATTTATCCCAGAATCTCCAAGACCCAACCAGCTCTCCCCCTGCAGTGCTATGGGAAAGACAGAACTGACTCATCTGTCCAGTGGTCCTGCCCACCTTCCTTCCCTAGTCCCTCTCCAGACTGCCTCACCCCTTCCTGGCTGGCATCCCCTCAGCTCTTTACCCCTGCAATAAGCAATGACCAAACCTACTACACTAAGCACAGGGCCTCGGAGCTGCCAGCTGGTTGGGCGAGTGGACGCCCAGACACTTCACCCCAGGGCAGGGAGCAGGAGCTTGGTTCAGGCAGCACCAGGGACTATAGTCCCTGAAGTTAGGGTACTAGAAATTTTGCTGGTAGGGTTGAGGGACACCATCCGATGGGTGCTGGGGGAACGGAGTGATGTTTCAGGGGTGTGTCCGCTTTGGCACCTGCTTGGGGCCCCTCACTGCCTGGAGGGGCAGAGCCGAGGCAGGGCAGCCCTTGACAAGGCTGATGCCATGTTGTTTCATGGCTTCCCTTCACAGGTCAGACAAGGGCAGCAGCATCTCTGAAGAATGTGGGCCAGGTGAGGAGGAGCAGGAACCACTGTGTGTGTCACGGGGCTGGGAGGGTTAAGAGAGTGGCCACCAGCCCCACCCAACTGTTACTACAGCAGCCTTGGGGAGGAGCCTAAGGTGCTAATGAGTCTCCTCTGCCCACTCCTGTCCCCCAGGCCTCACACCACCAAGGTGCAAGGCATGCTGGGAGCTCACTGGGGGGACAAGGAGAGATGGGGGGGTGGCAATCCAGGTCTTGGCATCACCACTGCCTCCTCTCTGTGGGTCTGTCTCTAGGTCTAGAGACACCAGGCCTGACCTGAGAACCCACCTGACTTCCATTCCTGGTCTGGGTAGGAGCCAGGGGGCTGACATGACTTTTCCTAGGGGCTCACTAACAAGTTACAGGCACAAAAATGTTCTGGAATGACCTACTGGGTTCAGCCAAGCTCATGCCAGACCTGACTTGGATCCCTCCTTTTCTCCTCACAGGAACCTCCGGGGAGCTAAGCGGGCTGAGACCGATCAAAATTGAGCCAGAGGATCTAGATATCATTCAGGTCACTGTCCCAGGTAAGAGGCAAGAGCCTGAAGGACTGTCCCTATGGGAATCAAGTGACTTGTGAAGCAAGGCTCCTGGGCCGGCTGGAACCAGGATGTCCCATTAGCCTCCCAAGGGCCCTGCCCTCCAAGAAGGGGTCTCTGGGGCATCATTTCTCTAGGTGATTGAGAGCAATGAGGATGTTGAGTGTCCACCTGTGCCTTCCCTCTGTGTTTCAGCTCTCACCTTCTGGAAGGTTCCCCAACCTTAACCTCTCTGTCCTGTCATCTCTAGGGTTTGCAAGGCTTGAGAGGAAAGAAAAAGGCATGGAAGGGGAGGCCATAAGTTTGACCCCAGATTCAGACCCCCCAGCCCCTTGCCAGGTTTTCCACACCTTGGGGGATGTGTTTGACTTGTGGAAGCTCAGGATGGGGTGACTGCTGGGAGCCCACAGGACTCCACATCCACCCTCCTAGCATACCAGAGTGTGGCTTCCTTAAGGATCCTGGTCTATCAGGAGCAGGGAGGCCCTTGAGGGACTGTGATGGGGGTAGGACAAGCAGAAGATGTCCTTGTCATTTGGAGTTTTGTCTCCAGACCCTTCACCAACCTCTGAGGAAATGACAGACTGGATGCCTGGGTACCTACCGTCGGAGGATTCTGGTTATGGGATGGAAATGCTAACTGGTAAGAAATGGGCCAGGACTGGTGGTGCTGGGGACCCACTTCCCTGGGGAGCATCAGGGAGGGGTGAGCCAGGAAGCCCCCAAGCTTTTCTTGGTACTGACCGCCTGTTATAGAGGAAACCTAATATGTGCCGGACTCCCTTGCCCAGGCTGGGTTCCTTCCAAAAAACTTGAAGACCTTATTAATAACTGTTACTACAGCTTCACCAAGAGCTGCTATTTGGATTAATATGTTCATTTATTCAACAACTATTTATTGAGTACCTACTGTGTATCAGGTTCTATGTAAGGTGCTGGGGACAAAGCCATGAACCAAACAGAAGTCCTTGCCCTCATGGGGCTGAGATCCCCATGTGGAGAGAGAGACAGTAAGTAAACAAATAAGGTAGGAAGTTAGATGGTGGCAAATGCTGTTGTGAGCACAAAGCCAGGAAGAAAAGTGTTGGGGATATGGGGTGGGTGGTTAGGATGAGGGTGGTGGAAGACCTCACTAAGAAAGTGACAGTGGAGCAGAGACTTTAAGGAGGGCAATATGGGTATCAGGAAAGAGGTTTCCAGCAGGAGCAGTGAGTGCAAAGGCCCTGAGGTCACCCATGACCCCCATGTCCAAGGAGAAACAAGAGCTGAGCTTAGGGGGCAGGTGAGGTCAGAGAAGTGGTGGGATGGGTCTTTTAAGAGAAAGGTATCAAAGAAAGAACTGGGTACATGACAGAGGAGATGGGGACCCATTGGGGCTAACATGGGGCATTTTAGCGGGCTTTCCTCTAGCTATAGGGTTGCAAGTAGACTACGGAGGGATGAGGACAGAGATTCAGAAACAGACTCTTGCAATAGTCTAGGCAACAGGAATACTTGAGCAGGTGAGTAGTAGTGGGGAGGGTGTTCCATTTGTGGGGGGGGGAGTTTGCTTTGGAAATGTTCAAATATATACAAAATTGAAAACACTAGCCTCAATGCATTTCATGTACCCAATTCCTAGCTCCAGTGATTATCAGCAGGTGTTATTATAGATAATAAAAAGAGTTATAGGTATTTAAAGTTTATAAAAACTAAACCATGTCAGGCATGCCGGTGGCTCACACTTATAATCCTAGCACTCTGGGAAGCTGAGATGGGTAGATTGCTTGAGCTCAGGAGTTTGAGACCAGACTAAGCAAGAGTGAAACCAAGCCAGGTGATGTGGCCTGTAGTCCTGGGAGGCAAGAGGATCTCTTTGAGCCCAAGAGTTTTTGGTTGCTGTGAGGTGTGACACCATGGTACTCTACCCAGGGCAACAGAGAACTCTGTCTCTAAATAAACAAAAAATAAACAAACAAAAATGTGAATCATTTTAAAGAAAAGTGGTATGTAAATGATCGTACCGAAGGTTCATGGCTGTAGCAGAGGATGATATTAGAACTCAAATGAACCCAGGTTTCAAGCTGTGTCACAGGAGAGATGTAGGCAGGCCAGGAAACATACAGATGAGTTCAGATTTCCCTTGTGTACAAGGTCCTGTGTGGGTTTGTGGGGTGAGGAGGGCATGAGGGTACCATGTGGAAGGAAGTAGGCGGCATTTAAATATTTAAATGAAGAAAGAGTATGAGGGGTTCTGCAAGACAGTATTTGGCAGAATGGAGTGAGTGGAGAAGGCTGTAGACAGTATAGCACTTAGCTAAATCTACAGACGTGCAAACAGTATTGTGTGGTGCTAGAGAAGTGGACTTGTAGAATATACACATAAAACACACGTAGTTGTTTTCTCCTGAGGAAGGAGGAAAGGGAAGAAAACAGAAACCCAACAGAGAAGACTCTGACTTTGTAATGTTTTATGCAAAAAAAAAAAAAAAGAAGAAGAAGGTACAAATATGACAAAATACCAGCCCATCTTCATTCTGGGTGGTGTGTATACATGGGTATTAGATATAATATTTGATATGCTTTTCTGGATTTTTAAAATTTCTTCTCTACCAAAAATAAACAAATGACTGTAAACATGTCTAAGATTTCCTGTAAGCCCAGGAGGGTGGCGCCCTGTTAATTGTGACAGAATCAAGGCAGAACATCTCTGTGCCTCATTTGCCTTCATCTTCTCTATCAGGGAGAATGTTTTAGAGACAGGAATAAGGAAGACACAGGAGTCTCAAGTTCAGTTAGGAGAGACAAAGGGTCTGTAGGGGAAGGCACAAGCTAGGAGACACAAGCTGGGCTCATGCTATGGGTGAGTTTAGCTCTCTGGCTTCATGGGTTGAGTCTCAGGCAGCAGCCATGGTACTTGAGAAGTCAGGGCAGAAGGAAGACAAGGTGACAGTGGAGCCCAGACTGCAGGCGCCAATCATAAACACGTAGACTGAGCCAGTCTCAGCGTGGTCTGGAACAGATTTCAGTGAGCAGTTAGAAGGGACCCAGTGTGATGTCATTCATTAGGAGTGAGTTGACTCTTAGGACCACCGCTGGAGAAGCTGGCCTGCAGGTGGATCCCAGCCTCCAGCTGGGGAAGGTATCCTGTGGTGCCCTGCTAGGATCTTTGTCAGATAGCAGTCAGTTCATTGGATAAAGGTGCGTAAGGCAGCAAGGTTATGTAATTCACAGATGCCCCAGGAAGGAGTGAGCAGTCCATCCCAAAATGATGTTCCTGTGGCCTAGGCTGAACTCCATGAGAAAAAGACTCCTAAAGGACATGTGTGTCAGGTTCTATTCTCTGTGCAATGTATGGGACATTTATCAGGGGCTGCCTTTGAGATCAACTGTCTTGTAAGGTAGGGACAGAGGGAGAAGCTGAGCCTTGAGGTAACCCCCATCGACAGCCTCCACCAACCCTGTAGGGGATCTGGAGCCAGAATGGCAGCTCCTTAGCTCTGTTCCAAGATGCACTAGGATTTCCTAACCTTTATACCCCCACCCCAGGTACTCATGGATGCAGCCTTCCTGGAAGGGTGTGACTTTGGCCAGGGTGGCTCTCTGCAACAGGGGCATCCTTGAAGGAGTGACTTCTGAGGGCTATCTCTTGACTGTACTCCCGATGCTGGGCAACAAGTTCTTCCTTGAACAGGCATCTGGGTGATGCATCCCAGCATGTGCCACCATGCGAATGGCTAAGTAGCCAGGAAAAAAAAAGGGAGACAGCAAGTAAACACACACACAGCTACGGAGAAGTGAGGGTTGGGCAGAGGCCGTCTCTTTCACGTCTTTCAACTGGACAGAACTTTTGTTGAACGTATTGAGACATAGGTACTTGAACAGTACTGGTAAGAATGCACATTGGTGAATTACATTTTAAGACACATTGTCAGCTTGAAGAGCCATAAAAATGAGCACCCCTTGGTGGCTCCAGGAAATTGTCTGACATATGGACAGTGGTTTCTGCACAGAGGTGCTTGTGTCAGTGTTAATGATGACAGTGACAAATTGGTAAGAGCCTGTCCATCTGTCAGAAGATCATTAACAATATCCTCCTGGTGGGCTGTTACATAGCCATTAAAAACAGGCATGGAGGAACAGAGAGATGCCTGTAACGTTACACGCCTACATGGAAGCTTATGAGGTAACATTAAGCAAAAGATGAAAAATTGATCGTACTCTGCTTACCACTATGTAGCAAATATAATCATTGAGGGATGGGGAACAAGGGTACACCAAAACATCTATGTTGGGTAAAATGATCTGTCTTTTCATTTCCTAAATCAGTAATGATTGCACTTTTAATACTTTGGTTAAAAAAAAAAAAAAAAAATATATATATATATATATATATAATTTGTCCAGGCACAAGCTGGGCATGACCAGACTTGATAGCACGTGTGGTCACCTATCTAGAGCGTTTGACCACAGGCTCAGGATGAGCTGGCGGCATGGCATGGTGGCTGAGAGATTGATTATAAGGTGCCTGGCTGTGTTCACAATGGTGTCAGAGAGCGCCATGGAGATCTCCAGCCCAGTACTCATAGCTGGAGGCTGTGTGGCAGTGTGGGGCCTTGGGGCCCATGGATTGAGCAGGGCACCCTCTCTCTTGGGAAGGCCCCTCTCCTCGGTTTGACAAAGCAGAAAATAGGCTCAGGCTTGGGCTAGAACTCAGCTGTATTGATTCTCCATCCTCAGTTCTTTTCACAGCTCCCCGCTTAAAACTGATGGATTATGAAAATTTTGAGATTTTCAGGACCAGCACAGATGAGGGGGTTGTGTGTGTGTGCTTTCCCTGTTTACACACAAAAACTGTAAAACAGTTGAATGACACAGAGCTGTGTGACATGCACGGAAATGCTCCCTTTGTGCCCTCTTTGGACAAGCGCTAGTATGTCTTCTCTGGGGCATGTGTTTTTCCTATACATGTGCTAACTCACTTCACTGTTCTGTACAAACTGTCCCCTGTGTTCTCACAGGGTAGCCTGGCAGTCATTGTGTCAGCATGGGGCTGGTCATTTCTTGAGGTTATTCCCAGCTGATTCCTCACTGTTGAAACCAGTGGAACAAGGAACACGTGGATGAGCTTGCTCAGGGTAGAGTCTAGTCCTGAAGGCCTGGGTGGGGAGCCTGACAAGTTCCCCACATTTAGAAATTTGGGGCACAGATCGCCTCCTGCTGCCTTTGAAAAGACCCCCAGGAGTGGACTTGGCCAGCTTGTTTCAGGGGCCTGACAACATAGCTGGCCAGAAGCCCCTTCTTAGATGGACCCACCCACCTGCAGGTGGCTGGGTCTGATTATCCCCTACCTGGCTCTCCCTAGGTGGTCACTGCTGCCTGGGGAGGTGCCTCTGCTCAGAGTAGGGGTAGACTCCTGGCCATGTGTCCCCTGTGCTGTCTCTGGTAGAACGTGTGGTCAGCTTCCTTCACCACGAGACACACAGCTACCTGTGACTGCTCATCAAGTACCCTGACCCAGGCAACCCCCTCCTTGCCATCTTGCCAGTGCCTTCCGTGCCCCCTTTTCCTCTCTGCTCCTGTCTAGAAATTGCAGAAATACAGCTCATTTGTTTAAGATCCTTGAGAACCTGACCTTCAGACAAAGGCTTTGGGTGCATCCACTTATTTGGGAGATCCCAGGGAACACCAGCAGGGGTGGGAAGTGGTCCTGGGACCATGAGGGATGTCATTATGCTGGTCACCACCGTGGGCAGCTAAGCCAGCTGGGGAGCCATCAGTCTGTATGGATCTTCAGAGTGAAGGCAAGGAGGGAGCTGGGCTTGAGTCTGCCAATCCATTTTTGTTGTAGTGCTTACGGCCGGAGTAAATCCTTCAGGCAGGTTCACGTGGACACGGCTCCCACTACCTGAGACGTGCCCATTTTCCCAGGAAGGTTGAGGCCTGACACTGAGGGCTGTCCCTCCACTTCTTTGTGCTGGTGTTGAGCATATAGGAAGCCCTCTAGCACCTTCCAGCTCATTCTGAGCTGAGCCTCAGGGAACTGTCTGACCTTCCAGGCATGGACTCATTTTCCCTCAATCCATCCTGAACAAGCCTGGCCCACAGACAGGTATCCCAAGATCAACCCCTTCCTCTGATGCAAGCTCCCATCTGGGACTGAACCCAGTGCCCTGTGTCAGTTGTTCACGGGTTCTTTGCATGAGCTGGCAGCTGGGTAGGCCTGGGTCCAGCCTGCTCTACCACTGAGCTGCCCAGCCACAAGCTATGGGCTGAAACAGCCATTTAAGGGTCTATCCTGTGTGTGTTAGTAGCTGTCAATACAACACTACAGGGAGCTTCTGAGGTCACTCTCAGCCTACTGTTGCAGATGTTGAAAACCCCTTGATGCCTTCTTCCAGCCCCGGAATGACACCGCTCAGCCCACCACAGTTGGGCCATTCTTCACTGGATCCATCACTCTCTCTGACTTGTGCTTCATTCTCCAATCCAAACTCACCTTCCCTGAGTTTAGTCCCCCCCAACCCATGCCCCTCCTACCCCACCCCTTTTCCTGGATGCTGATATGCAACCCAGTATTTCCTTCCTCAGTCTCCCAAGGCAAGCAGGGAACCCCATCCCACCCCTGTCCAGCCCTGGCACCTCCCTCCCCAGGTGTTCACTGTGCCATCCCTCACTGTCTGGGAACAATTTGGGGTCCAGACCAGAGACAGTGCCATTGTGACAGAGGCTCTGCCCACCTGCTCTGGAGTACTGTGACGCCCACCTGCCTCTCCCTGTGTCCTCTATCTGTCTCATGGCATCACCACTGTCTGGCATCATGTGTTATAACTGGCATCACATTGGGAGGATAGAACTGTGTCTTGTTCCCACGTGGCTTCAATGCCTAGAGCAGCCTAGCTTGGGATTGGCCCCTTGGGGGTGCATATCCAAATCATACCAGCCTATTCTGCATGCAGAGGCCTGAGCAGGCACCTCAATGGAATTGAGGTCCCTGATCCCATCTGGGGGGGGGGTAGCCATGATGTGCTCCAGAATTGAGGACTGCCAGCCTGCTGTCCCCCCCTACCTGATCTGGTTTATTTTGGGAATGCAGGGCCCAGAACCTAATGAATGTGGCTTCCCAGCATCCTCTGTTCTCTTATAGACAAAAGCCCCAGCGAGAACTCAAGGCCAGAAGAGAGGCCTGTGGAGGGTGAGGCCCTGTCAACCTCCCACATTCCACCCCCACCCCATCCCTGCCTTGGCTTCCCTTCCTTCTCTCCACCCCCTCTCTCTCCAACACCCTGGTTTGTGGGTGGGAGTCCAATGGGGTGCCTGGGGTGGGAGATTTATAGACCTGTCTTTTAGAACTGGGAGGTACCTCCTTAAGAGGTGTGGCATCCTCCCTCTAGCAAGGGACCTTACAAGACTTTGTTTGCAGCATGTTTTTATACATACCCTACTGCCTTCTATAAAGATTTGAAGACTGGGATCTGAGCCTAGTCTTTTGGAGCAAGTAGAATTGAAGCCTGAAAGCACAAAATTGGCTTTATGTCCCACAGACATACTCATTCTTAGAAACACTGCTCGTGGCCAGGCATGGTGGCTCATGCCTATAATTCCAGCACTCTGGGAGGCCGCGGCAGGTGGATTGCCTGAGCTTACTGGTTTGAGACCAGCCTGAGCAAGAGTTAGACCCTGTCTCTAAAAATAGCTGGGCATTGTGGCAGGCACCTATAGTCCCAGCTACTTGGGAGGCTGAGGCCAGAGAAACATTTGAGCCCAAGAGTTTAAGGTTGTTATGAGCTATGATGCCATGGTACTGGGTGACAAAGTGAGACTGTCCCAAAAAAAGAAAAAAAAAAAACACTGCTTATTCCCTTCCTTGTAAGAGTACAACAGAAATAGGATAGGAAGGGACACCAAGGTGAGAGTGGGTCTGTTCCATCTCTGGAGTATCCACCCCTGGAATAGAATGAGTGGGTATCAGAGGAGAGAATTGCCACTTCCCAAACCCAGCCTGGCAAGGAGAGCAGTGTCCACTAAAGTCCAGTGGACTTTACAGAAGTCCACTGCCACCTGGTGGCAGCATACTCAATTTGCAGGTTTAGTATTCACCTACTAGTTAAGTCATACTGACTGAGCTGGTATAGAGAGTGACACCCAGAAAGACCATCATTCTTAAACCACAAAGCCTTCCAAATCTCCATCAAAGCTGGTGAAACCCTAGACCTGATTTCACAAACAGGTATTGTGAACCTGTCCAGGGGTACTGTTTCTGAGGAAATAGGTTACCCTCCAACCCCAGCCTTCCCCCTTCCAGGGTCCAACCATGAGGGTCATTCTTGGTGGCAGCTAAGCTGGGACATGAGGTGAAAAGCTGCCACCTGAAAGGACCAACAAGCCGCCTTTTGTTTTCCAGACAGCCATGGTGATGTGATTCGGCCCCTTCGGAAGCAGGTGGAGCTGCTCTTCAACACAAGATACGGTGAGCAAGGAGCAGAACAGGGCCTGGGGGCATCCCGGCCCTCTTTACAGCTGCCCTATTTCCAGAAGGACTTTGAGCCCACAGTCTCCATCCCAGCTGCTTCCTGGAACATGGTGGGCAGGAGGGAAGGGCTGCTACCCAGCCATGCCCCTACTTGAGGATCCCGCAGAGAAAAGCAGTGCCTGAATTTCACCCTTCTGAGATGCTGTGTCCTAGTCTCCTGGTTGGTACACTCACATTCAGACTCACTTAATGTGGAGAGGCTGCCTCTGTCCTCACTGAGAGACACCTTCACCCAGGGTCCCCAGAAGGACTAGTGTAAGGATTTTGCTACTCTAGAGTTCAAGAAAGAGGACAAAAGACAGGGAAGAAAAAGCCCCTGTGGTTTGCCAGGCATGACGCTGGATACTTCATACATGCTCTCTCATTCTGTCCTCACAAAATCCCCATGTGCTAAGACCCATTTTACAGATAAGGAAAAAATGAGGCCTGGTGAAGGGTTGGAACTTGTCCAGGGTGCCACAACACTGAGTGGCATAGCCTAGGCTGAAACTCTGATCTGGCTTGTTCTCAAGGCGTGGTGTTGGGCCACACCAGGGTTTGGGGTTGTTTATGGTGACAGGAGGGATGTTCTGGAGAGCCTTTCCAGAAGGATGAGGACAATCAGACTTGGGTGGAGCCAGCATTGAATCTCAGCTTCTGCACAGCCCAGGTGAAGGGTGTGGTCTGGGTATGGGCTTTGGGGTCCTATTCGTTTGGGTTCTTGTCTCCCAGCTCTGTGACCTCAGACAAGTCACGTCCCCTCCAAGCTCCAGGTTCCTTGTCCACAGGCTTAGGGTAGCGTCTTACTTCTCAGGAAGGTTGGCAGGGTTCAACCAAGTACCAGCTCTCAAAAAGGCTCTGGCAGCTGTAGTCACTGCTCAGACGAGGGAGATGGGGTTGAGGCTCATGGCCCCATGGCTCTGGCTGGCCCTACAGCAGCTGTGTCTCTGCAGCCAAGGCCATTGGTGTCTCGGAGCCCATCAAAGTGCCCTACTCCAAGTTTCTGATGCACCCAGAGGAGCTGTTTGTGGTGGGGCTGCCTGAAGGCATCTCCCTCCGCAGGCCCAACTGCTTTGGGATCGCCAAGCTCCGGAAGATCCTGGAGGCCAGCAACAACATCCAGTTTGTCATCAAGAGGTAAGGCCTGGCCAGGTCCCTGCGGACACTATCAGCTTTGCCCAGCATCCAGGGGCAGCACCAAGTTATCTTCCCCTTAATATTGGCAGAGGATTTTTTTTTCTTTATTCTTTTTTATTTTTAAACAGGGTGTGAGATGGGGTTTGGCCTCAGTTGGGTAAGTATGAGGTTGCCCAGGCCCAGCCAAACTGACCCTGAGGCATTCTCTCAAGGGAGCAGTGCCCAGTTTTCCCAGATGCAGGGTGGCAGTTTACCCACTGGCTTGCATGTTTACTGGGCAGGTGTGTCCCCTGGGCTGGGGGCATCAGAGCATTGCTGGGGGCACTGCCCTATTGTCCTAGGACTGGGAGGCCCAGCGGGGGCTTCTCCAGGCTCTGTCTATTTCCTTGGGCATCTTGTCTTGTCAGTGAGGTGTGTAAACTGTGTGCCCATCTGGAAAAAGGAGGAGGTAGAAGCAGCCATTGAATGGAAGAGGGAGCTAGGCAAGGCAGCTCATACCTGTAATCCTACCACTTTAGGAAGCCCAGGCAGGAGTTTAAGATCAAGCTGAGCAAAAGTGAGACCCTGTTTCTACAAATTAGAAAAATTAGCTGAGTGTTGTGGTGAACACCTATAGTCCCAGCTACTCCAGAGGGTGAGGCAGGAAGAGTGTTTCAACCCAGAGTTTGAAGTCACAGTGAACTCTGATGATGCTATTGCACTCTAGCTAGGGTGACAGAGTGAGAGAGACTCTAGCTCAAAAAGAAAAACAAACAAAAAAAAAGGATCAGAGATCTGTTTTGTGTTTCTTGCTTCTATGTTACTATAATATCTTGTAAGTTTAGGCGAGTTTGGTTGAAAGTGTCAAGATGGAAGATTCACAGGGTTTGTTCCCTGGGGGATTAGTTGACCCCGCACACACTGGGAGGCTCACAGCATCATTCATGCCCAGACTGGTGGGTGAGCCATGAGGCCCACTGGGGCCGAGAGCTCTCCTGGAGGGCTTGGTTTACACCAGAAGGGTGGTGCCCCCAAAGACATAAAACAGCAGATATGGGGCCCTTTCCTTCATTAAATATGTCCTAAGCACCCTTCATGTTCCAGGCTGCAGCCCAGCAGCAAACATCACCAATTCCTGCCCTTGAGTTGCAGATCCCACTGAATAAAGTCATAGCATAATGTCAGGATAAATGTTCGAACAGGTTATAACTCAGAGTAAAGGGGCAAAGAGGGGCCGGAGGAACCTGTCTAAGGAAGTCCTGTAGGAGCAGAAACCTAAAGAAGCAAAGAAGTCAGCTGTGTAGACAAAGAGCTTTCAGGCAGCAGGGATGGCAGGTGCAAAGGCCCTGGGGCAGGGCCATGCTTGTATGTTTGAGGCTCATTAGGGACTCTTTGAGACGCTCGTTGCTAGTACAAAGTGAGTGGGGGGTGAGCCCAAGAGATAGCAGGAATTTAATCACAGGAGGTCTCGGGCCAGCTTAAAGAGTCTGCATTTTATTTTATTTTTGAGGAGAAGATTATGAGGAAGGGATGAATAATGTGGTCTGTTTGTCTTAATTACTACAGCACAGGGGGTGGATGGATGACCTGGGGGTGTAGGCAGGACACAGGCTGATGAGGGGCCATGATTCTGGCCCTGGGGTCAGCTTGGACCCAGTAAAGGAAAGATTGGGCATGGTGAAGGGCAAAATTATGGGGTGTTAGGCTCCAAATGGCTGCTGGGGCTTTTCCAGGGAGGGGGGGTAGGCAGGTGACTGGTGTGCTCAAGGGATTGCGGTTGGGGTAGAAGGTAGGAGCCACCAGCACTCACAGGGCCCTCAAACACAGGGCTATTTGCCACATCCATCTCCTCTAGCCAAGAGCTAGATCAACTGCCAGTCCCAGTGAGCTGACCTCTCCACAGTGCACCTGCAGGGTCAGCTGGTGCACATGAGGATTTTTTAAAGCTAGGAGAACACTCCCCACCTGATGTTGGAAGGGGAGGCAGATGAGCCTGGCTCTGTGGCCACCTGGAGAGGTGGTCTGCTGGGATTGCAGACTCCTGCTGTTACTCCCTGTCACCTTGGTGGCTGGCTCTGCTGTTAAATGGAAAGCACTGTATCCACCCTGGCCTGGGAGCTGCGAACCCTGCGCAACATCTGACTCTCGAGGGTGACTGTCAGGATGTCACTTCCTCTTCCTGGAGCACAGTTTCCCCATAAGGAGAAGGGACTGGGTACAATCCAAACCTTTCTAGCTCCTGGGACTATGGTGCAAGAAAAGGCTGTGCCTCCTTTCTCTCCCTCAGCCCTGTCTCTGCCGGCCCAGCTCAGTGCCCAGCACCATGCCAGTGCCCAGAAAATGGCCACTGTCAGAGCGGGCACCAAATCCTCATCCACTGGTCACCTGGCCCAGGGATGACCAAGAGTCTGGCCTTTGGCCTCACTCCCAGGTAGGGAGTGCTGTTGCTTGACTCCCCTGCATCCGAGAGCAAGCTCATCTCCTCTCAGGGTGGCCTCACTGGACACACAACCCTGGCACTGAGGGGTCTCCAACACCTTCCCCAGCGAAAGGGAAGAGCGAAAGGAGTAACTGCCAATGACCCACCCTGACAGCCCCCATTAGTCCCCCTGTGGCCAACCTGCCACCAACCTGCAGGCCCCTCCCAGCCTGCCCTACACAGGCCTGGCCTAGTAGGGACAAAGTTGTATTGAAAACAGGGCATTTAGAATCAGTTCCATGCTGCTATGCACAGTGGCTCATGCCTGTGATCCTAGCGCTCTGAGAGGCCAAGGCGGAAGAATCCCTTGAGGTCAAGAGTTTGAGAACAGCCTGAGCAAAAGCAAGACCCTGTCTCTACTAAAAACAGAAAAATCAGCTAGGTGTTACAGTGGGTGCCTATAGTCCCAGCTACTTGGAAGGCTGAGACAAGAAGATTGTTTGAGCCCAGGAGTTTGAGGTTGTTGTGAGCTAGGCTGATGCCATGGCATTCTACTCCAGGGCAACAAAGTAAGACTCTGTCTTAAAATAGAATGAGTGCCATGTGATAAAGAGGGTCAGCAGGGTCTGGGAAAGGCTTTGGGAGCCTATGGAGATGAAGACATTAGTACAAAGCTGGGCGTGGTCCCTGAGGTTCCTGACTCCAAAGTGACAGGGCAGCTCTCAGACCTTACAACACCTTAGAGACCGTGCTACGTAGTCAGCCCCATAAGAAGCCCCTGAGGCCACGTGCTCCATCCCTAGGCAGTGGTCGCTGTATGCATATTGGCTCAGAACCGAGGTGGAAAGTATTAGCCCAACCAGTCTAGGACTGGGTGAGTCTCACTCCTATAATAGACCCTCCAAGGCTGAGTGCAGCCTCCCAGATGGCACATGTGGGCTGGTAGAACAGGTCTTGGGGTGGCAGAGACCCCAGGCCTGGACTTATAGAGCCAGGCTTGCCCATTACACAGATATGTAGACTGAGACCCAAAGGGGAGGGCTGAGTAGCCCCTAGGTTCATGGAGGGACCTCGGTGATGGCCCCACTTGTGTTTTCCAGGCCTGAGTTGCTCACCGAGGGAGTCAAAGAGCCCGTCGTGGACAGTCAAGGTACCCTGCACAGGGTCATGGGCCAAGGCGCGGGCAGGCATGGGAGGACCCCGGGTCTCTACCACCACCCCTCCTGCTTCCTGGTTCTGGTTCTGTCCTCCCATCATTCTCCCCGCCCCACATAGGGATTGCCCCCACCAGTGCCACCTCAAGTCCCAGGAGCTTCCTCCTCACTATGACTTCTTTCCCCCCTACCCCCAGAGAGGGACTCCAGGGACCCTCTTGTGGACGAGAGCCTGAAGAGACAGGGCTTTCAAGGTAAGGTTGAGCTCAGGGTGAGGTCAGCTGTCCCAGTGCCATGACTTTGACCTGGTTTGGGTCTGGAGTGCCAGGCTGGCAGTGGGGAGAACCTGGCCACCCAGCTCAGGGCCTGGGGGATACGGATGAGGTGGGCTGGCCAATCAAGGTACAGGCTCCCAGGTAGGGAGTGTATCAGCAAGCAGATGCCAGGAGCAGAGGCATCCGGGTGCAGGGTCCAGGAGTCTGCCCACCCTCTGCCTAGAAAGCAGCTGACCTGCCCTCTTCGTATCCAGCAGTCAGCTGTGCTCTTAGTGCTGAGATCAGAGGAGGGGAGCTCACCCAGGGCTCCCTGGAGAAAGAGGACTAGAGTTGAGCCAGAGGGTGTGGAGGGGAATGGAAGACAGGAAGCATGTAAGTGAAAACTCCAGGGGTTCTACACATGGGAATGGAGGAGCAGGACAGGCCATGTCCTGCAGAGCCCACCAAATGAGGGCAGAGGCCAGGCCCTGCTGTTAGCGAGGCATGTGGCTGAGACAGCTGTTCACGTCCATGTTGGGCAGTGACAAGGAGCTGGAGTTTGGCTACGTGTGAATCCCTGTGGGGGATGCTCCTAGGAGGGTCCTGTGCAGTCCCCATGGGGTCAACAGGACCAGTGGCAGGGGAGCCCAGGAAGAGAGGGCCCAAGTCCCTGGGGGAGCTACTTGTGGCTTCTCGTCTCTCTTACTCCTTCCCAAGCAGCCAGAACCTTCTGGGATGAGGGGAATCTCTCCTCATGCCCACCCCCTGTGGGCCTGGCCCAAGTGCCCAGAGATCACGTCCTCCCCCCTCCCACCCTGCCCCAGTTGTCTCCTCCCTGAGGCACTGCCAGGCACGTGCTGGTTCATGGGGGTCCTTAATAAACACCCTCTGGGTGAGTGTGTGACCACTGGGAGCTGCTGGGCCAGCTGAGCAGGAGTTCCCCCTACCCCTGCTTCCTGCTGCCCCACTGGCTTAATGAAGCTCAGGCCTAGAAATCTGCTCTTCCTGGTATCTCTCACCTCCAGGGCTTATTTATTGGCTTGGTGATTTTCAAATGTCAACAATTAACTTAATTTCTAGCTCATTGCTGTTGTCGCAACAGTGTGCATCCTTCCAGAAAAACACACATCTCCATCAAGATGTTAGTTCTGAAGGACTCTGAGGGGCTCACTCCAAGGATCTGTTAATTGCCAGACAAGGAGTTCCCCATAATTAGAAAATCATATTCTTTAAAAGTCACCAAGTGCCTTTTAATTTAACAGTCCAAATTCATAATTGTTTTTCACTTTGCAGACAATTACGACGCTAGACTCTCACGTATTGACATCGCCAACACACTAAGGGAGCAAGTCCAAGACCTGTTTAATAAGAAATATGGTAAGCTCCAGGGCCCCAGGGTCTAGGGAAGCCCAGCTGGTGTGAGCACAGGAACAGGAAGCTTTCCTTTTGTAGCTGAGGTCATTTAGAGGGAAGCCCTTTACCCATCTACACTTATTTCTTGAGCACTTACTATGTACCAGGCCCTCTCCCAGGCACTGGGGATACAGCAGCAGATAGAGGAGATAGTCTCTGCTCTCCTCGGCCTTGAAGACTAGTGAGGTGAGTCCCAAACTATTCAACAAACTATACACACAGTCTAATAGTGAGGAAACATTTCCTGACCTATGCAGTGAGAGAACAGGCTGCTTGAGAGAGAAAAACAGGTAATACTCTAGATTGGGGCACAGAGGAGACCTCTTTGAAGAAAGAACTAAAAGATGGTAAGGAGTTAATCAGGCAGAGATTGAAGGACAGGCATTAGCTAGGCTGAGAGAATGGCATGCACAAAGGCCCTGCGGCTTGTCCTGAGAAGGCACAGGAAGCTGAAACATGTGAGCCAGCGGGGAGAGGAGGGAGCCAGTGGAGTTGGCTCAAAGGTGGGCCACATTGTCCAGGGCCTGGAGGGAGCCAAGGTATTGGCCTTATATTTTGTCAGGAGAACTAAAGTTCTCAGAGATACTTGGCACTTGTCAAGCGTCCTCCTGGCTGCTGTGAGGACAGTGAATGGGTGCGAGAGGGTGGGGATGGATGTTGGGAGACCAGCTCAGAGGTTGGCACAGTAACTCAGTGATGAAAGTGATGATGATGTAGGCAGGGCTGGTGGCTGAGATATGGAGGAAAGTGGGTTGAGTGGAGATATGCTTCAGAGGAAGCTTCAGGGAAGAATCAAAGGGTATGGTATTGGCAAGGGAGGATAAGGGCAGTGTCCAGCAGAGGGCCTGGTTTCTGTCTTAAGGAAAATGAGGTAGGATCAGTTGAGGCACTTTGGTCTCAAGTAGCAAAATCAAACTCCACCTGGCTTCAACAATAACGGGTTAATTGGCTCATGATTCAGTTACTGTGATGTAACTCCAGAAGAGATCACTCCTGTCTTGATCAGCTTGAGCTACTATAAGAAAACACCTTAGACTTGGGGGCTTATAAACAACAGGAATTTCTCATTATTCTGGAGGCTGAGAAGTCCAAGAGCAAGGCACCAGTGGATTCACTGGTGAGAGCCCCTTCGCCTGTTTCATAGACAGCTATCCCCTTGCTGTGTCACATGGTAGAAGGGATGAGGGAATGTCACTGAGGCCTCTTCTAAGGAAGCTAATCCCCTTCCTGAGCTCTCCAGCATGGAGACTACAGGGGAGCTGCATTTCTGGCTCCCGTCCCATGTATCCTGAGAGAGTGCCAGGAGGAAGCTGTGTTGCCCTTCACGACCCATCCTCAGAGGATGCATAGTTCGCAGGGTCACCTGTGCCATGCTTTGTTGGTTGAGGCAGTTACAGAGTCTCACCCAAGTTCAAAGGGAGGGAACAGGATTCCAGTTCTCTATGAGGGAGTGTCCGTGTTACACTGTAAAGGAGCTTGTAGAACAGGGAATATTGGTGTGGCTGTCTTTAGACAGTACAGTTCACTACAGCGTAGCATGGAAAGTTTAACAGAAGAGTGACCTTCAGGATCTGCTGGATCCAACAGGTCAGGCATGTCCTTGGGGTCTTTTACCTTGGTGTCAGAATCACCTCAGGCTAGCATCCGCAACAGGCCTAGGCATCCCATCTACATGCCCCAGAAAGGAGAGGATGGGCTTCTCTACCGCCTTTTAAGAGAGCCAGGCAGGGCTGGGGTGCAGTAGCTTACACGTGTAATCCTAGCACTCTAGGAGGCAAAGGCGGGTTGATCACCTGAGCTTAGGAGTTCAAGACCAGCCTGAACAAGAGAGAGACCCTGTCTCTAAAAAATAGCCAGATGTTGTGGCGGGTACCTGTAGTCCCAGCTACTGGGGAGGCTGAGGCGAGAACATCACTTGAGCCCAGAAATTTGAGGTTGCTGTAAGCTATGACACCAAGCACTGTACCAAGGGTGACAAAGTGGGACTCTTGTCTCAAACAAAAAAAAAAAAGAGAGAGCCAAGTTGTGTCTTTCCCAGAATTCCTAAGCAGTCTTCCCCTAGTTTCTCATTGGCCCTTATTAAGTCACATGTTCATTCCTTACCCAAGCCCTGTACCAGGGACATGCCCTATACTCACTGGCATTTCCCCAAAAGAGTAGGCGGTGGCTTACACCAGCCACCAGGGACAGGCAGACACCCAGACTGTCAGCCAGGGAGAAGAGGTGGCGCCCTCACTGAGGGGAGAGGATAATGGGTTCTGTTGGATATGTTGCATTTGAGGTGTGAGTGGAAATGAGCCACAGGTGGTTGAATGTGTAAGTCTGCTGTTCAGAAGAGGCTTTTGGATCGGACATAAAAATTAAGCCATGATCAGTAAAAATACTCTGTAACAATGATAGCCTAGATACATGTTATTGTTCATTTGTTCAATCCCTTAGAATGTACAATACCAAGGTGTTGTCTTTTTTTTGTTTTGGGGGGTTTTTTTGCAGTTTTTGGCTGGGACCAAGTTTAAACCCGTCACTTCTGGTGTATCGGGCCAGCACCCTACTCCTTGAGCCACAGGCGCCGCCCAACACCAAGAGTGTTGTCAATGTAGAATTAATGGTTGTAACAAACAGACCCCTCTGGTGCAGGGTGTTGATAGCAGGGAGGCAGTGCTGTGAGCCAGGATAGGTATATTGGAAACCTCTGGACAGTGAGCACTCACTTGATATTGGAAACTATGACCTTGAGGGGAAAAGATGTCCTCGTATAACGTTGTTTTGTTTGAAGTTGTTCCATTATAAGTTAATAAAAAGAAAAATTAGCTTCATTATATGTCATTTCACTTAAAGACAGTTTTGAAGAACGTAGCCATGATGTTACATGAGGACTTACTGTGCCTTCCTTTCAAATTTGCTGTGAACTAAAAAACTGCCCTAACAGAGTCTCAGCTGGGCATAGTGCTTGTGCCTGTAATCTCAGAGACTAAGGCTGGAGGCTGAGGCAGGAGGATCACTTGAGCACAGGAGTTTGAGGCTGTGGTGAGCTGTGATTGCACTATTGCACTTCTAGCCTGGGTGACAGAGCAAGACTCTGTCACTAAAAATAGAAATAAATGAAGTTTTGTTGGTTTTTTGTTGGTTTTTTGAGACAGAGTCTCACTATGTCACCCTCAATAGAGTACCATAGCGTCACAGCTCACAGCAACCTTAAACTCTTGGCTTAAGCAATTCTCTTGCCTCAGCCTCCCAAGTTGTTGGGACTAGAGGTGCCCGCCACAATGCTGGGCTGTGTTTTATTGCAGTTGTCATTGTTGTTTAGCTGGCCCATGCCAGTTTGAGCCTCAGTGTATGTGGCTGGTGCCATAACCACCGTGCTACGGGTGCCAGACCAAAGTAATTTTTTTGTTTTTTTTTTTTGTTTAGAGACAGAGTCTTACTTTGTCGCCCTTGGTAGAGTGCCGTGGCGGCACAGCTCCCAGCAACCTCCAGCTTTTGCGCTTAGGCAATTCTCTTGCCTCAGCCTTAGAAGTTTTTTTTTTTTTTTTTTTTTTAAGAAAAAATGAAGTCGTGGCTCATGCCTATAATGCTAACACTCTGGGAGACTAGGGGAGATGGATGGCTTGAGCTCAGGAGTTCCAGGCCAGCCTGAGCAAGAGCAAGACCCCTTTTTCTACTAAAAATAGAAAAACTAGCCAGGCATGATGGGCAGGCACCTATAGTCCCAGCAACTTGGGAGGCTGAGGTAAGATGATCACTTGAGCCTGAGTTTGAGGTTGCTGTGAGCTGTGACTCCACAGTACTCTACACAGGGTGACCGAGTGAGATTGTCCCCCCCCCAAAAAAAGATGAAGTCACAAATGTAGAAGAGACATACATGGGGTATAAAGGGGACAGGGAAGAAAGGCCCAGACCAAAGGCCACAGAGCCCCACACTTAGAGATCATGTTGAGGAGGGGGAGGGATGGCCAGAAAGATGGGGAACCAGGAATAAATGGCGTCATGGACACCAACAGGAAGGTTTTTAGGAGGGGAGACTGGTCATCTGTGTCAGATATTGCCACAAGAACTGCCAAGTGTCTCCTGGATTGTCAACACAGAAGCTCTTCTGGATTGTGCACATACATTTTCATTTCTGTCCAAAAGACAGAATTCTTTATTTCAAAAAGAATCTCTTTGCAATGGCTTAGCAACTAGTCAGCAAAAAAGTCAGGATAAAGAATTAAAACTGCAAATCTATAAAGATAGAAAGTACATTAATGGCTTCTGGGGAAGAGAAGGTAACTGCTAATGAGTGTGGGGTTTCTTTTCAGAGTGATGAAAATGTTCTGGAATGAGATGGTGGTAATAGTTGCATCGCCTTGTAAATATTTTTAAAACCACTGAATTGTACACTTTAAAGTGGTGAATTTTATGGTATGTGAATTACATCTCAATTTTAAAAAGAAAAAACAGCCTAGGACAACAGCACAAATCCAGGGGTGATATAAAAACTCTTGAAATTGTCTAGTTCCTACATGTGAGACCCAAATCAGGCTCTGAGTTTCCTGGGAGCCAGTGCAAAAGGGAAGTTGAGTTAGTTATCTAATCTCCACTGTCTGTGAGACAAAAATTAGCTTATGGTGCAAAAAGTTTAGCAGTTTCTCCTGGGGTTAAGACCCATGCAGACTCTTCCTGGATATCTCATAAAGGGGCAGCCTGCAGTGCTGGCGATGATGCTTTCAGCAAGCCCCCCACAGTACAGCAGTGAGCTCCATCTCTCTGCCTGGGAGGAGGCTGCCTCTGGGATGCAGCACCTGTTCCTGTAGTGACTGTCCCTCGCAGGCAGCAGCCACCCCTCCCAGGACTTCCCAGAGAGGTGCCAGGTCAACCATGAGATATGACACAATGACTGGGATAGAAGAGCCATAGCCTTTTGCAGAGTGTTGGTGACAAAACTCTCATGCACAAAGGTGTCCCGGAGGCCTGGATGGCTGTGGCCTGGCTTTCTTGCTTCTAGGTGGAATCTCCCCTCTCAAGCCAGGCCAGTCACTGAACCAGGGAAGGTCAGAGGTTCTAGGGAAGGGCCAGCTATGCTCACAAGGTGCCCATCCTCAGGCTGTGAGGCTGGAGAACATCAACCCCTGCTACACAAGGCCTTCTGGTGCCTCTCACTCCCACATGCACCTCTCGCTCCTGACTAGCAAGACCATCTCTCTTACCCATAGGGGAAGCCTTGGGTATCAAGTACCCGGTCCAGGTCCCCTATAAGCGGATCAAGAGTAACCCTGGCTCTGTGATCATCGAGGGGCTACCCCCAGGAATCCCGTTCCGAAAGCCCTGCACCTTTGGCTCCCAGAACCTGGAGAGGATCCTTGCTGTGGCTGACAAGATCAAGTTCACAGTCACCAGGTACTCAGGGAAGGGTGAAAGTGAGGAGGCAGGACTAACACAGATCGGGGCTTGCACCTAAGGTCCTGCCCTCCCAGCTAGATGAGGTGGCCTTCCTGCCAGCATCCTGGGTCCTAGCAGGATCACAGGGGGGCTGCAGGCCATCTGGGGTATATGGAGCCTGACAGATGTGGGACTGGACACCCCACCATGGCAAGCAAGGGCAGCCCTGTGGGTACCTTCTGCTGTCTAGCAACCCCCGTTCAATGTGTTTCTGACCCCCAAGAGAGGCTTTAGTCCCATATAAGTGAAGAGGATCTTGAGACAAGTGATTTCCCTGAGTCACTAGCCAGGGCAGAGCCCACACAAGCCCTCTCGCCCTCCCATGAGGGGCACTGCTAGTGCTGAGGCCCTACTGCTTTGGCCCTACATTCCATGCACACAGATCACCTGGGCTTCTCGTTAAAATGCAGACTCTTGGGTTGTGAAGTGTAAGCTTAGGTTTCTGACACAATGGTAAAAATAAAAAATAAATAAAATGGGGACTGTTGCAGAAGGTCTAGGGCAGGCTCCAGACGCGGCTCACCAGCTCCTAGGTCAGGCCTATGCTGCTGCATCCCAGGGGTGGCTACCCTGTCCCCGACCTTTCCCTCTGACACCCCCACCTCTCTTTCTCTTCTAGGCCTTTCCAAGGACTCATCCCAAAGCCTGGTAAGAGGTACTGGGTGTGGGAGGCTGCTGGGCATGGGTTCTGGCCACAGTGCTCAGGGCCAGAGGCCGAAGTGAGCCCATTGTGGGACACAGGTTTGAGGCCTGGCAACAGAAGCCAGGCCCCTGCCCTGCTGTTCTCCTGCCTCACCTGGGCACCTGCGCCAGGTAGATGGCAGAAACCCAAGCTGGAACCTGGCCCTGGGACCTTGGTCAGAAAAGGGAATGGTGGAACCAGTGACTTCTTAGCTTTACCTAGTCCAGAGTTAGGAGGGCGGGGCCGGGCTGGATCAGAGCTCTCACGCATTCTGGTTGCAGGGGCCTGGGTGACTTCAGGGAATAGGTGAGGCTGGTGGCAGATGGGTTCTTAACCACAGAGGGAAGGGCGTCTGTGTGGGGATCATGAGCGCAGTGGTAGGGTGGGAGGGGTGCCTGCCTGACTTTAGCAGTGCAGTACTCCCCCAACCTCTTTTAAGGCACCTACTTGCCTCTGTCTCTTCCATGGGCTGTGTCCTGGACCCCTCCCCCCCCAAAAAAAAAACACAGGTGAGTGAGGCTGTCTCCGTGGGGGCAACAGGCCACCCAGAACTGGCTAGGCCTCCAGGGCAGAAGCTGCATACACTCCTCCGTGGACCCCAGAGCCTGGGCAGGGGAAATGCGGAGAGCCCTGGCCCTGACCCCAGCCCAGAAGATGCTGCTTCAATGTGCAGCAGCGTGAAGATTGGCCAGACTCCTCAAGGAGGCTGTGCCCATGTCGGGGGGGGGGGGAGGGGCGGTCACAGCAGTGCCAGAGCAGGCGAACCTGCAGCACCGGAGTCTGATCTCATTGTCACACTTATGTCACCCCTCACCTACTATAGTAACACTGAGCTCTCAGATCCCAGGGGCTGTTTACTTCCTGTGCCAGACCCAGCTTAGTGTGAAGGTACAGGAGGCCGTGTAATCGGAGGACAGATACAGCCTTGTGTGCACAGGCCACAGGGGCCCTAACAGGGGATTTGAGAGGGTAAAGGGTAGTTGGAGAGGGTCCCTGGGGTAAGGAAGGCTCCTGCTGGGCCTCAGAGAAGATGGGACATGGAGAACCAGAGAGGGTACAGGGAAGCATTTGGGTAGGTGAGCCACAGGGGTGGGAGACTCATGGACCCCCCAGGGTGTATTTCCAGAGTCCTGAGATGTTAGGAAGGTGGGGGTGATGGACATGGCGGCAGCAAGTGCAGTGGTTGTAGCCCCAGCGCACCCCGGCCTGGGTGTCACTGGGTGTATGGCTGTTCGCTGACATAGGTGCCTCTCATACGTGTTTTGGAAGGTCTTGCTGGGGCCGCACACTGAGCTGACAACAAGGTATCTCATGTCCTTATCACATCTATGAGGCAGGCGCTAGAGCCTGCCTTACAGAAGGAGAAACTTGAAGTTTGGTGTTTCAGTGATGTGTCCTGTGTACCAGGGCTAGAGGATGGTCTGTCAGGCTCCAAGGCCTGCACTCCTGAGACAACTCCCCACATGGCTCCAGATCCCTCTCCCACACTTATGGAGAGGCCTGAGCTGGGCCAGAAGCAGGGTAGGGATAGGCAGGGGCCATGGGCGGCAGCAGGGAAGTTACGTCCTTGTTCCTCTGGCCAGGGAGAAGGGAGCTCCACAAGTCCGCCCACCTGTGGTGCTCCACCTGCTTTCTTGTCCTGTCCCATACCAGCCCTGCCCCAGTCATCTAACTCTGGCAGTCCCCAGCTCTCCCTCTGTGACAGTCTGTGGACCTATCTGGTTCCAGGACTGTGGTGGGTGGCCTTTGGCCAGCTCCCCCTGCCCCATAGCAGGGGCTCCTTGTCCCCATCTGTGGGTCAGGCCTGCCTGGCTCCAAGCTGACTGACACCACCACGGAGGGCCACAGAGTCAGATTCCAGCCCTGACCTGCCCTGGCTCTGGTGTCTGCCTGCGTTGGCGTCAGCACTGGGCAGCGTTGTTCCCATTTCTGTGGGCAGCCCAGGAAATATGATCTGGGCCTCCCTCTGCTGATGGAGAAGCAGTGAGGTTCCCTCGGCAAACCCTCTGCCCCCACCCCTGCTGTCCCAGAAGGTGGGGTCCCCATGGAAGCCTTGTAAACATGGGCACTCCAGGGCAGGTGCCTTTTTTTCTTACCTTGAATGTCTATCCAGTAAAGCAGGCACATTTTTAACTGAGCTGGGAAGCAGGGAAGGAACAGTCACTGATGGCACCTGATGTGTGCCAGGCTGAGTTCAGCACTTTGCATTGTTACCTTTGTCTATCCCCTTTTTACAGAACAAAGAAACTGAGGTTGAGGCTCGGCACCTGTGGCTCAAGCAGCTAAAGCGCCAGCCACATACACCTGAGCTGGTGGGTTCGAATCCAGCCCGGGCCTGCCAAGCAACAATGACAGCTGCAACCAAAAAATAGCCAGGCGTTGTGTCGGGCACCTGTAGTCCCAGCTACTTGGGAGGCAGAGGCAGGAGAATCGCTTGAGTCCAGGAGTTGGAGGTTGCTGTGAGCTGTGATAACACGGCACTCTACCCAGGGTGAGAGCTGGAGGCTCTGTCTCAAAAAAAAAAAAAGAACTAAGGTTGAGGGAATGTTAAGTGACTTGCCTGAGATACCTCTGTCCTTGTACTAGGAAGGAAAGGAAGCACTGGCTCCCTCAGGGATCCTGTGGGCAGTGTGTAATTCAGGGAAACCATGGAATCGTGCAGTGTCAGACTTGGGGAGAAGTCAATAGATGGGCCCAGCAGCCCAAGGTAGACCACAGAGCCCCTGATCCCTTCCTAAGGGGTGACCCCTTCCATTGACCAAGGCTTACCCTCCAGCTAGGGGAAACCTGTAGCT
The DNA here is from genome assembly GCA_963574355.1 of Loris lydekkerianus. Lineage (NCBI taxonomy): Eukaryota > Metazoa > Chordata > Mammalia > Primates > Lorisidae > Loris > Loris lydekkerianus. Next base: position 96,797 of record CAUYPK010012610.1, read on the forward strand.
TGTCTTCAATCTGCTTCTTAAATGTCAGTTGTCACCCATATGGGGGCCACCTGCCCCACCATCTCTGTGTCTGCCTGCCCACCCATCAGCCTTCCCTTTGGCTCCTCTGTGCAGAGAGAACGTGCTTTCTCTGTCCATGTGGGTAGCGGCCTGCCTGGAAGAGGAAATGGGGAGGTGGCCCTGTGACCAGCCCTCTCCAGCTGTTGGCACCTCAGGCCAGGTGTCCGCGAGGAGGGGTTGGAGCTGACGGGCTGGTAGGCTCCACACTTAACTCACATTGCTTATCTTGCTGGGCTGACCTGGGAAGGTATCCAGCTCCCAAAGGCCTTCAGTGATTCACCAGAGGTCATCAAGTGCTGCTTCTGCTCCAGAAAGGGCTGTTCCCAAATCTTCATCAGAGAATCCCCAAACCCTGGAGCAGTCCAGTACTTTGGGTTCGAGGCAAATCACAGCAGAAGTTTGGGTCGGGAGGCAGAGATGTTAGCAGGCCCCTTAGTCCCAAGGCAGGTGCCCAGGGCATACAGAGGGGTGGCAGGCAGTTTGCTTTGGGTCCCTGGGATAGGTCCCTAGCAGTGCGTGGGCCTTGGGAAAGCATAAGCTTATCCGTGTCCCTATGCCCTCTAACCAGCTGTGGGACTCCGAGCCTCCACTTCCTTGCCTACAACTGAACAGAGGCCACTTGCTTCGCCAGGTGACCTGAAGGAGGTGAAAGGGAGGGCTCTTCCTCCTATTGCCTTTGAGTGATGTGTTTATAAAGGTCTCAACCCTGGACCAGCAACAATGGAAAGTTCAGCCAGTGGGGGTTGGGATGGGGTTGGTGTTTTGGGGGGTTGGGAAGACTTCCCAGAGAAGGTATCTTAGAGCTGGGTCTTGGGGGTGAGCAGGATAGTGTGTGGCATTGACACGGGATAGCCCAAGGGAAGGCACAGATGGGGTATCCAGGAGTCCAGGCCACCACTCCATATGCCTAGGACAGCAGCAGGATGGAGCCAGGGTGGGAGGGTGTAGCGTATCATCCCAAAGAGTCAGGCCTCAACCTCAGTGAAGACAAAAAAGAAAGTTTAGACATCTTGCATTGAACTTAACTCCTACCAAAAGCCACATCACATGGTGGAAACTTAATCTGAGTCTATTTAGGGTCCCTGTTTTCCCTAGGTTTGTCTCCCAGCTCCAGAGGATTCCTAGTGCCAAGAAGTTATGGAGTGGGGCCCATCAGTGGGATCGCAGTGCAGGGATGGGATAGTAGGACCCCCAGGGGTCCTCAAACTGCGGCCCGCGGGCCACGTGAGGTGGTATGATTGTATTTGTTCCATTTTGGTTTTTTTATTTCAAAATAAGATATGTGCAATGTGCATAGGAATTTGTTCATAGTTTTTTTTTAAACTACAGTCTGGCCCCCAGCGGTCTGAGGGACAATGAACTGGCCCCCTGTTTAAAAAGTTTGAGGACCTCTGGTGGCCCGGGAGGTAGGGAGACAACCGCAGCACCCAGCGGGCCATGCTTGGAGGATGAGGCTTGGGAAGTGGGTGTGGACTTCGTGGTGGGTGTGCACCATAAGAATGGCCCAGAGATTTCCTGTATCACTTATCAAAGGTTCCCATGAAAGCCTTTCCTAGCAGAACCATCCTGAGGCAAATTCAGAAGAAGGAAATTATGCCATGAAGATAAATCAGTCATTACACTGTGAGAACCCCACTGCAACTGTGGAACTGTGGGCAGGAGCTCCTAGGCCAGTTTTGCTCTGGGTCAAAAGAGATGACCCCCCCCCCCCAAAGGTTTTTAGTGTTGTCCTAACTGTGTACATCACACTGGCTCTCAGGGCCTCAGTTTCCCCAGTGATGTTTCATCTTTCCTACTCTGACATGCTTAAGGGTGGGCAGGCACCTGGCTAGAGGAAGATGGACTTGGACTTGGACCAAGCCTACTGACCAAGGACAGTATGTGGGATTTCAGGCCTCAGGTCAGGGGAGACTGTGGGCCAGAGGCTTTGTGGGACTTCCCAAGGGAAGGAGCTAGGGCTAGAAACTGATGATGGGACCAGGCTCCCCTACTGATAGGCCACCCAGGCTCCGCCCTGGGGGCCAGCCACCCTTGGTAGCTCCTTGCTGCATAGCCAGGCCCCACCCCACCCTGCCCATGGCAGCCTGAGTTAAGTTAAGGAGAACTGGGCCAAGGACCAGAGAGGCAGTTGGGGACAGCCTTCAGAGCTCTGGGCATGTGGCCCTTGGGCACAGACACGTACAAAGGGCCACAGGTCACCAGACACCTGACGTGCAGGTGCAGTCTGCATGAGCCTGGTATTGCCTGCTTTGTTCTTAGCACTACAAGGTCAAGGTGGGCAGTTCACAAACCCAGAAGGCCCTGAGGCTGTGAAAACCTGGGATCGCAAAGGGAGGGGAGGCTATTCAGGCTGTGTTGGGAAGGAGCAGTGGTAACTGAGAGGCCTTCTGCTTGGGTAGGTAGTGTGATAACAGCCACAGAACATTCTTGTAGGCCTTAAAAACCTATTGCATTTCCCGAAAATATATGCCCATGGTAGAAATTTGGAAAATACAGAAATCTAACGGTCCAGATGGCTGTTCATTTTTATGATGATACATTTCTTCCAGATTTTCCCCCAAGCTTATTAATTTTGCATCTTGCCGTTGCTCTTTCTATAAATTTACACACTTAACTTTAAAACATAAACATGTTGCCATGTCTTTAAAAAGCTTTTTGACATTGCCTTGTCAGGCTCCGTCGTGGTTATATAATTTCTCTGTCCCCCTGCTGTGAACGGTGATGCTGCCCGGCCACACTGTGGACACCTAACAGCGCTCAAATCACACTGAGGGTTTATCGATTGCCAAGCCCACTCATGTTACTACAGGACAGCTCCCCTAATAACCAGTCTTACAGGAAGGAACTGAGGTTCAGAAAGGTTAAGAAACTTCACTCGATCACACAGCATGTGCATGATCTGACTGAGAGTTGAACCTAGGACTTTCCTGTTTTGCCCAGGCCTGGCTCCACTACTAGCCCAGGCCTGGGTGACTGCCAAGCGGTGGGTTGTGACTGCTGTTCCTCCCCATCCCTTGGAGCTTCCCTCCACAGTGGGTGGCTCTTTGCTGCCCCCTCCTGGAATCAGGGGCTGCAATATTGGTCCTGCCGGTGTAACCTTTAAGGCTCATGGTTATTCCTTCGGGATTCATTTATTTGTACAACAAAGATTTTTGAGGCTAGGCATGGTGGCATATACCTCTAGTCCAAACTACTCAGGGGGCTGAGGGAGGAGGATCATTTGAGCCCAGAAATTCAAAGCTGTAGTGCCTGTGAATGGTCACTGCAGTTCAGGCTGGGTAATATAGCAAGACCTTGTCTCTGAAAAAGAAAAAAAAAACATACACACACACAGAGAAGGTGCCAAAAAATACTCAAGTAATACTCAAGTCACATTTGACTTCTGCAATTACAAGAGGTCCTCAATGTGATTTGTATTCATCTTTTGTTACCAGTATATATTTTTATAATTTTAATATAGTTATTTCCTTTCTTAAAATGTGTATACATTTTTTTGTTTGTTTGTTTGTTTTGGGGGTTTTTTGTGTTGTTTTTTTTTGGCCGGGGTCAGGTTTGAACCCACCACCTCTGGTATATGGGGCCGGCACCCTACTCCTTGAGCCACAGGTGCCACCCTAAAATGTATATACTTTTTTTTTTTTTTTCCCCTTTGGCTGCCTCTGTATATTCAGTGCCTACTCTGTGCCAAGCTAAGGTGCTATAGAATAGAAAAAAAATATCTTCCTTTGTACTGCTTATATTTTAGTGGGGTAAATGGATAAAAAAAAGAACAAAGATTGGCCAGGTGCAGTGGCTCACACCTGTAATCTAGCACTCTGGGAGGCTGAGGAGGGTGGATTGCCTGAGTTCATAGGTTCAAGACCAGCCTGAGCAAGAGCAAGACCCCGTCTCTAAAAATACGCAGGCATTGTGGCAAGTACCTGTAGTCTCAGCTACTTAGGAGGCTGAGGCAAGAGAATTGCTTGAGCCCAAGAGTTTAAGGTTGCTGTGAGCTGTGACACCATGATACTTTATCAAGGGTGACAAAGTGAGACCTGGTCTCAAAAAAAAAAAAACAAACGATTGTCATTTTAGGTATAGATAAGTGCCATAGAGACACTTCAACAGAGACTATATGTCAAGAGGACAGTTTCAGATAGACCATCAAGAGTTAAGCCCTGAAAGAAGCAAGGATGTGAGCTGTATGGAAATTTGGGGCAAAGTCAGGAGTCAGCCCTGGGTGTATTTTGAAAGTACAGCCGACAAGGTTGCTGATGTAGTGGATGGATATGAGATGTGGGAAGAAAGAGAGAAGGGTCAGGATGGCTTCAGGATTTTGTCCTGAGCTGCTGGGAGGAAGGGTAGGAACAGGATCTGTGTAGGAGGTGGGGTTAGCCAAATGGACAGGTCTGATGGGCAGAGACAGCCCCTGTGGGGACACACAGTAGTTGGGAGTCATTCTGCATTGAATGAGTGTAAGTCTGGAGTATGGATCACGGTGGGAGGCAGGAGGTCCAAGGCTGAGCCCTGCGGCCCTGCAGTGCTTGGGCCTTGGAGAGATGAGAAGGAAAACCCAGAAGGTATGAAGCCCACGGAGAAACTGGATGAATGATGGGCTGTGCCAGCAGATTCCAGGTCAGCCCTCAATGCCTGAGACCAGCCACTTCAAGGTGAGCAGCCCAGAGGTCGCTGTGGCATAGTTAAGAGCAGTTTGGGGAGGAGTGGTGAGTACGAGGGTAGACTAGTGGGCTCAGGAGAGAATGAGGAATGAGGCTCAAACTCCTAAGGACAGATCACCCTTTAGAGAGCAGGAGACTGAGGGTGGAATGGAATCCAGAGAGGGTTCTGGAGGTGGGAACACAACAGCTTGATCTGTGACAGATTCTATAGAGGGGAGGTGATGGAGCAGGAGGTTGGAGGGAGAATGGGAGAGGAGGGGCACCCTGCTCAGGGATGGGCAGAAGAAAGGTGCCGAGGCTCCCGCAAGATCCCCTTGCCTGCTCCTCTCCTCTGGGAAGGGATGTGCAGGGTGATGGGGGTGGAATCTAGGTCTCCATGGGAAGGAAGGATTGTCGGGGTCAGGATCACAGAGAGAGAGTGGAAAAGATAAGAGGGGTGGTCAGGGAAGGCTTTGGGACACGGAGACCTTGGAAGGGCCGTGGCTATTGGGGCAGGAAAGGAAAATCAAGTCATGGAGGTGGGAGGGTTCGTGAAAGGTGACCTGTCTGCAGGAGCAGGGTTGGTTTCTGCAGTCACCATGCAAGCTCAGGGCTACCCTGGACAAAGACCAGCCCTTCTCCCCCTGCAGAGAACCAGCTTTCATGTGCCTGCCACCCACATGCCCGGGGGAGGGGGCAGCCCCTGCAGTGTAGGGAGCAGTGACATCATCCCCTCCTCATTTGCTGCAGGTCTGTGCGTGTGGCCTTGCCACACAGCTTCATGGACCTCTTACAGCCAGCCTGTGAGGGAGATGCTGTCATTCCCATTTTGCGGCTCAGCAAACTGAGCTTAAAAGAGGCAAAATCACATAATTAGTGAAAAGCTCTGTGTGAAGCAGCCAAGGGTGGGGGTAGGCGTGCTGGGCAGGGGGGAACGAGTAGCAAGAAAATGCTGCCAAGAATCATAAAGGGCCTTGACTGGAACAATAGTGACGCAGGCTGTATTCTGTGGCATTGGAGGTTTTTTCAGTCAATGAAATGATATGATCAGATTTGCATTGTCTTAAGGTTACTTGTGGTAACCATGCTCCCACCCACCACTTGGTCTGCAAAAGTAGGGCAGAGAAGCCAGGGAGTGTCGAGGACATCTGAGCCCAAGCATTTGGCAGCTCGGCTCAGAGACACCCTCTGGTTAGGACCTAGAGGTGGCACTGGCTATGAGGATGGCAGAAGGTTCCAGAATGGTGATAGTGGAGCCCCTGTCCCTGAGGCTGGGGCTGTGCGCTTATAAAACATCCAGGAGCCATATGCAACCAGAGTGTTGCTTAGTGCAGGCAGGGTGGCTGTGGGGCAGCTGCCATCACCACTGGGAAGAGCAGGGCTACCAGACCTGGGAACCACAGGAAATGGAGCCTGTTGGGGAACAGAGAGGGGGTGGAAGGACCTTCAGGTATCAGGAGCATTGGAGCAGCTGTTTTCAAACTTCAGAAGAGACAGCTTCTGGAGAACACTAGAGAGATCAAGGAAATAAAGAACATTCTAGAACTATTTTTGAATTGCAGTGGCTAAAAAAGAAAAGGCTTTGTAAGGTAGTGAAGTCCCTGTTACTAGAGGCATTTAAGCAGAGGTCCAGCTGCCATTCACCAGAAAGGCTGCTTCCCATGGGCTCCCTGCAGGAGGGGAGAAAGGGACACAGTGGCCCTTGAATGGCGGGGTTGGGGGTGGGAGGGAGGCTTGAACCCTGGAGGGACAGCTCCACCCACTGGATCCACTTCCCTCTGCTGCCCAGCCCCAAGCTCTCCTGATAGGCAAACACAGGGCCTTCCTAGGACCCAGGACAGCTTCCTCTCCTTTTAGTTGTCCTCCTTCCTGGACTCACTAGGTAAACAGTCCCCCCTTCCACCGAGCAGGGGCTCCAGACCCCAGAGACAGCAGAGCTGCCGACTTCCTGTGTGACTCCAGCAAGTCAGGTTTGCCTGCCTGGGCCTCGGTTTCCTCACTTGTAAAATTGGAAGAATTGCCCACACCACATCTGCCTTCCAAGGGTTCCCACCTACCCTAGGGCACATGACCAAAGCGAGGAGGAGGAGGAGGAACACCCCATCGTGAGCAGGAGGTGGCAAGGCTGGCCAGGCCGGAGCGTGGAGGGCCTGGAAGGCCTGGCTTTGCAGTGTGGACTGGACCCTGCAGACCCGGCCTTGGCAAGCTCTTCCGCTGACGTCCCCGTGGCCGAGGAACCTGAGCACCACTGCGGGCCAGGGCCCAAGTTCTTGGGGGGGGGGGGGGGTCCTAGCTTTATGTAGGGGATTCCCACATAGTATACTCTGTAAACTTTTCACTTTCATTTTAATTTGAAGAAGTATGTCAAATTACATGCTGCTGAGGAAGATAATCTCACTTATCTCATAACTCTCAGCATTGTCTGACACCCAGCTTGAGAAGCTCAGCTGTGGGTGAAGGGTCTGCCAAGCACTGGGTTTGATCCCATTTGCAAGGGGTACACATGGAGAAAGGCCCCCACCCCAAATGCAGGGGCACCACTCATCATTGTTCCCTTTGGTCTCCTGCTAGGCCTCTTTTCTGGGGTTTCTTGTCACCTAGCAGGTACTATGTGGGATGGAATTCCTGGAGAGGAGGACCTGAGGTGGGCCTGGATGCCAGTGTGGGGGTGACTTTGGCAGAGGGTATTTGGGAGGAGAGGGGAGGGACTCAACAGTGACAGGAGCAGGAACAGGTCCCTTTTTTGTCCTCTCAGGATCCAATTCTACCACTTCTAAGCTGTGTGATCTTGGATAAGTTAACTTATTCTCTGTGATTTTGGAAAAGTTAACTTGATGTCTGTGGGCCTGTTTCTTCAAGGGTATGTGGAACAGGGACACTCCATGGTCCTCTCATCTCCTGACGTCATTTCTCTGTTCCCAGTCACACATTGACTTTTTTTTTTTTTTTTTAGGCACTGAATTGCCTTTTTATTTTTTTATTGTTAAATCATAGCTGTGTGCATTAGTGCAATGGCCTGTACCCATTCTAAGATGCACCATAGATGTGGCCCCACCCAATACCCTCCCTCCACCAGAGCCTCCCCCCTCCCTTCCCCTTCCTTGGCCCTTTCCTCATAGTCTTGTGCTATAGTTGGGTTATAGCCTTCATGTGAAAGCTATAATTTAGCTTCATAATAGGGCTGAGTACATTGGATAATTTTTCTTTCATTCCTGAGAA
>CAUYPK010012613.1:0-14189 GCA_963574355.1 Loris lydekkerianus
AAAATGGCAACCATCTTTGGCAGCACTTATGTCTGTGAACAGACTTTTTCCAGAATGAAACATCTGAAATCTCCAACCAGATCTAGACTAACTGATGCACACTTGCATCACTTGTTACGACTAGCAGTGACAAATATGGAACCGAACATTGACCATCTCATTAGCCAAAAGTGGGCCCATAGTTTCCATTTAAATACTGGTAAGTTTGTTCATTTAACTTTACTTGTTCTTCATTTTAAATATTGTATTTGTTCCCCTTGTGTTTTTTTACTTCAAAATAAGATATGTGCAGTGTGCATAGGAATTTGTTCATAGTTTTTTGTTTTTTGTTTTTTTTTTAACTATAGTCCATCCCTTCAACAGTCTGAGGGACAGTGAACTGTCCCCCTGTTTAAAAAGTTTGAGGACCCCTGTTTAGATTGTTCAAAATTTGTGACTTCCAAATAAGTCAAATGCTGCTTGAGTTGACATGGTTCAAGTTAATGAATTCCTTCCAAAGGATCTCTTTTAATGAGGTTCTGTTTTTCAAGATATTCCAAATTACAACCCATACATTAAATAACTAGATTAATTTATTTTTTATGGATTATCTCCCTTGAGTAGTAAACAGTTCTTACTGGCCTCTTAAATCTTTCCAGATAAAATGTATTCTATTACTCGCTTGATGTGCTTTATAAAAGCACTGAGTAAGACTAACACTTCATTTTGAAAAAATCATTTCAAGGCATTCATTTTTGGAACAAGGAATATTCATCATCTTTAAATTCTTTTGCATGAGAGTGAAAAATAGATTATTGATGTATGTTTTGAGCCAGTAAAGAGATCTAGGTCATAACCAGATTAGTAGTTGCATTGATGAAATGGCAAAAATAAAGGAAAAGTGAGTGACAGTAGGGTCCTCAGAGCAGCTTGGCCTTTGCATGAGCTCTTGAAAACAATTTTGAGATAAAATTAAATTATCCTTTCATGAATACCCCCTTAAATGTATTGGAAAGCTTCCTGAAGTTCCTCAATGGGAGTTCTATAAAATTTATCTTTAACCTCATTCTTTGTTTGTTTGTTTTTTTCTCTCATCTAGAAACAGTTTGAGGATACTTTCCCAGTTGTCACTTTGAGAGGGCCCTTTAGTAAACATGTCATGAGCAGAAACTCCCTGGCTCTGAAAGAGAGAGCTGGCTCTTATTAATAAAGTTTGCATTATAAAAGCAAAAGCATTATAAAAAGCCCCCACTCATCACATGTGGGGGCTTATGCTGCTATTTTCCTTGAATTCGAAGCAGGTGCTCTTCCCACAGAGGCCAACTCCCAGGCACTTTATTTTAACTATAGATGAGTTCTAGGGAACATGTGCTCTCCTTTTGAGACCACCAAGTGACCTAAAAGTGTAGTTATCCAGTTTAAACCACAAATGGGCAATATTAGTCCCTTAGAGCGGAGGTAAAATCAGGATCAAATACTCTTGGGAAAGACAAAAACAAATGGCTAATGAAATTATGAATCATAACACTACTATAAAAGAAACATGGTTTGTGTTTGTGTTGATTTTGCAGAAATAATTGGTGAGGGCATATATAAAGAAATTCTCTTTGTACCACAAGATTTTAATTTAGGGAGATGACTCAATGGTGACATGGAGAGGTTAATACCATTGAAAAAACAATTGGCTCAGTGAGTAGGGTGCTGGCCCCATATATCGAGGTTGGTGAGTTCAAACCCAGCCCTGGCCAAACTGCAACAATAACAACAAAAAAAATAGCTGGGCATTGTGGCGGGTGCCTGTAGTCCCAGCTACTTGGGAGGTTGAGGCAAGAGAATCACCTAAGCCCAAGAGCTGGAGATTGCTGTGAGCCGTGTGACATCATGGCACTCTACCGAGGGTGATAAAGTGAGACTATCTCTATAAAAAAAAAAAAAAAAAAGAAAGAAAGAAAAAACAATTTATTAGTGGGCAGTGCCTGTGGCTCAAGGAGTAGGATGCTGGCCCCATATACCGGAGGGCCAGCCCCAGCCAAAAACTGCAACAAAAAAGAGTTTATTAGTTACATTTCCCAAGAACTGGGGGCACCCGGGGAAGAGCAAGAAGCAGAAGACAGGACAGAGGAGACGGCATAGGCTGGAGCCTCTATTGTATTTCCATGGAAAAGCGGGGCAGGTGATGGTGAATATTAAAGGTTGGCTGGTTTGAGTAAATATGGTAGGCTTTGTGCTGTACGCCTGGTCTCTAGTTGCCTGGTTCTTGGCCCTGGAATGATACAGTGCAGGGGAGATACTGGCTTGGTTGGAGAAGGAGATAGTTGGGGAGATAGACTCCCATTGGTTGGTTTGCATATAAAAGAAATGCTCCTAAGTAAGTTGCTTGCTATGTTTAAAAATTAGCTAGGCTTGAAAGGAGCAGTTTTTCCCAGATTTATAAGGTCCCCAATTACCAGAGACTCAAGAATGTTTACTACAGCATTGATTATAATGGTAGAAGTGGTTGAAAAGTTCATCTATTAATTAGATTAATTAGATACCTCAAGACACATCTATCTTGGGCACCTGCTAAAGGTGATAGGGTTCTTTCAGTGACCTAACTTTTCTTAAATACCACAAAGGGAAGACCTCAGAAGCAGCCTGAGAAACAGAGTTTTGCTCTGACTTTTTCCTCCCTTGTGTCTCTCATCCCTAATTCTTTCCCTGTGGCTAAATGTGAAAACTAGAATCCCTCTTTCCCAAAGCAGGTCATAAAGATAGAACCTCTTTTCCCCAAAGCCAGCCACAAAGCCTAGGAATATACCTCCAACCCTTCCCTGCTTTTCTGTGTAACTGGCCATGAAGAAATTAAGACCCTCATCCCACAGGGTCCTATGCTGCATTGTGGAAGGAAGGAAAGCTGCCCAGAGGGGCCAAAAATCTGAACAGAGCTTGCTCAGTTTCCCGATTCAGGCTGTTAGCATTAGATTGGACCCTGTCTGTCCACTCATACTTCTGTCTATGCATTGTCAAACGTGAGCATGAAGATAGATGGTGCAAAGATGGTCTATCTTTGGTTTCTGAAGCCTCCTGTGTCACATAAAACTATGATCAAATAAATTTGTTATGTTTTTCTTCCATTAACCTGCCTTTTGTTATGGAGTTATTGCCCCTTTTCCACCCTGACTGTTCTGCTGATGAAGGTGGGGTAGCTGAAACACATGACAAAATGCTGGCAAAGAAAGGTGAAAGTCTTTACCTAGGTCAGTTCTTCTGGATCTTGGTTTATCGTACCAGGTCAAGAATGGAAAGCAAAAATTTTTCTCTATCTCTTTCTTCCCAATTCAAGTCATCAGAAGAAAACCACTTTATGTAAATTTGGTTTTGGACTATTTATTATTGATTCTTTTCCCTGCATGGAGAACTATTGTTTTCCTATCTGTCTTGTTTTGTGCCCTGAGAGCTTAGCTTGCTGCCTGTTGAGGGTATGCAGGTTGTGGGGCCTGTGTGTACAGGCAGCCAACAGAAGCATTGGAGGCCCCCATAACAAGCTAGGGGGGCCTGTTATACTGACTGTTCCCAGTTCTCAAATCTTCCCTTCTTTTAGCTGTCTGTGGGGTGGCTCTGGATCCTGAGAGGGGTGCATCTTTGCATTGCTTTAGAGACGCCTCTGTGCATCTTTGGTTAAATCACAAATGCCTTATCAGTTTTGGTTCTGAGTCATGTGTAGGTATAATAATTTTGGTTTAAAATAAAAGATTAAAATTAAATTTTAAAAAGCCAAGAATATTTGCTGTTTGTCCCAGTGGAAATCTGATAATGAGTGATTTGAAAGAATTGTTTTATAAAGAGCTCTATGATCACAAGTTGGATTAATTAAAGGCTAATATTCAGGCTATAAATTTTTAAGGCCTTTGATCCCTATTGGTTTCTGCTTCTTCACTAGGAACATCAGAGTTCTGGCTACCCCAGGGAGTGCCCTAAAGGAGTCTTCCGGCAACCCTTGGAGCCCTTGAAGAATACGGAAGGGCTCCACGGACCTTCTTTGGGGGTCCTCTGTTTTCCTTATGGCTCCCTGAAAATCCTGGGTGGGTTTTTCCCAGGTATGGTACTTTGCTCTCTTTGGATAAGCTCCCTGATCTCTTTGGCTTACATGTGTTCCAGGGGTTAGTTTGGACTGTGAGAAGGTATCTTGACTTTCAGGTTTATGGTAGTTGAACACTCACTGACCGGAGCTGAACTTACCAGGCTGACTGAAAGCAGTTGCTTGTGGCTGGTTATTTTGAACAGGTTTCTGAAATTTCTCTTAGGCGCATCATCTATGTACATCTTTCTATAGAGCAGTGGTTCTCAACCTTCCTAATGCCTCGATGTATTTTCATTGTTACAAAGGGGTTGTGATCCACAGGTTGAGGACTGGGTGGCACCTGTGGCTCAGAGGAGTGGGGTGCCGGCCCTATACACTGGAGGTTGTGAGGCCAAACCTGGCCCAGACCAAAAACTGCAAAAAAAAAAACAAAAAACAAAAAACTGCTGCTATAGAGAATTCCTATCATTTTTTGTTACCGTTTTCAAATCCTCCTCTGTCTTATCTAAATGACATGTAAAATTCTAATTCTACCCCATCAGGGCTCTGCTAGAGAGTGGCTATGTTGATAAATCAGTCAAGCCAGGGCTAGTGGTAATAGTCATTTTTCCAGAGAGAAATCTCATACCAAGTTAGATGAAAACACAACAAATCCAATTTTATCAGAAATGGATATTTTTTGTCTACTCAGCGTGAGTTTTGGAAAAATTCGGACATAAAAAATCAACCTCTATAAAATCAAACTCTGATAATAGCCAATGTGCACTAAGCTTTTTCTTGAAAAAAGTTACATGTTACATTTCTTCTCTGTGTCTTGAGATAAATTTTCTACTTTGTTTCACCTAACACTCATCTCCTTGAAAGAACAAATTCAGGGTTGCCTGGCTAGCAGTCCCTTAGGGCAATAGAGTAGGTAATTAAAGATTGATAGTCTGGTGGGGGAACAGAGAGAAATTCTTTGAAAACAGATGAAAAGTCTTAGTGAAAGCTTTGAGATCTGCTTCTGACTGTCTGTAAATGTCCATATGTGTATGTATTGTGAATGTGTGTGGGGTTTTGTCCCCCTAGGACAATGTTACAAAATTTATAAGAGCTCTATTTAATTGATTTAAGAAGAAATAAAAAATAAGGATTTATTTTTTTATTGTTAAGTCATAGCTGTGTACATTAGTGCAATCAAGGGGTACAATGTGCTGGTTTCATAAACAATCTGAAATATTCTCATCAAACTGTTTAACGTAGCCTTCATGGAATTTTCTTAGTTATTGTATGTAGACATTTGTATTTTGCATTTAGTAAGTTTCACCTGTACCATTTCTAAGATGCACCATAGGTGTGGCCCCACCCATTACCCTCCCTCCCACCCTAACCTTCCCCCTCCCTTCCCCTTCCTTGGCCCTTTCTGCATAGTCTTGTGCTAGAGTTGGGTTATAACCTTCAAGTGAAAGCTATAATTTAGCTTCATAGTAGGGCTGAGTACATTGGATACTTTTTCTTCCATTCCTGAGATACTTTGCTAAGAACAATATGTTCCAGCTCCATCCATATAAGCATGAAAGAGGTAAAGTCTCCATCTTTCTTTAAGGCTGCATAATATTTCATGGTATACATGTACCACTATTTGCTAGTCCATTTGTGGGTTGATGGGCACTTGGGCTTCTTCCATGACTTAGCAATTATGAATTGAGCTTCAATAAACATTCTGGTACAGAGGTCTTTGTTATATTGTGATTTTTGGTCTTCTGGGAATATAACTGGTAAAGGAATTATAGGATTGAATGGTAGGTCTATTTATAGATCTCTAAGTATTCTCCAAACATCCTTCCAGAAGGAACGTATTAGTGTGCATTCCCACCAGCAGAGTAGAAGTGTGCCCTTTTCTCCACATCCACGCCAACATCTCTTGTTCGGGGGTCAAGGTGATGTTTGCTTCATAGAATGTGTTGGGTAATATTCCTTCTTTTTCTATATTTTGGGAGAGGTTTAGTAATATAGGTACTAGTTCTTCTTTAAAGGTTTGGTAGAATTCTGACGTAAAGCCGTATGGTCCTGGGCTTTTCTTTTTAGGGAGATTTTGTGTAGTTGATGCTGTTTCAGAACTTGATATAGGCCTGTTCAACATTTTCACTTCATTCTGACTAAGTCTTGTTAGGTGGTGTACTTCCAAGTATTGGTTGATTTCTTTCAGATTTTCATATTTGTGAGAGTAGAGTTTCTTGTAGTTTTCTTGTAGTATTCATTAAGGATTTTTTGAATTTCTAAAGGGTCTGTTGTTATTTCATCATTACCATTTCTGATTGATGAAATTAGAGATTTTAGTCTTTTTTTCCTGGTTAGGTTGGCCAAACGTTTATCTATTTTATTGGTTTTTTCAAAAAACCAACTTTATGATTTATTGATCTGTTGTATAATTCTTTTGTTTTCAATTTCATTTAATTCTGATCTGATTTTGGTTATTTTTTTTCTTTTGCTGGATTTGGGGTTGGAGTGTTCTTCCTTCTCCAGTTGCTTGAGATGTCCCATTAAGTTATTAACTTCTTCCTTCTCCATTTTCTTGAAGAAGACATGTAGTGCCATAAATTTCCCTCTTAGGACTGCCTTTGCAGTATCCAAGAGGTTCTGGTAATTCATGTCTTCATTGGTGTTTTGTTCCAAAAATTTGGTGATTTCCTTCTTAATCTTGTCTATAACCCATGTATCCTTCAGCATAAGGTTGTTTAGTTTTCGTGTTTTTGTATGGGTATGCAGGTTCCTGTTGTTATTGAGTTCAACTTTTATTCCATGATGGTCTGAGAAGATGCAAGGAATAATCCCTATTTTTTTAAATTTGCTGAGGTTAGGATGTGGTCGATTTTGGAGTATGTTCCATGCGCTGCTGAGAAGAATGTGTATTCAGTTTTGTTGGGATGAAATGTTCTGTAGATGTCTGTTAAGTCTAGATGTTGAATGGTTGAGTTTAAATCTAAAATTTCTTTGCTTGGCTTCTTTTTTGGAGGATCTGTCCAGCACTGCTAAAGGGGTGTTAAAATCTCCATCTACTATGGAACTGGAGGAAATCAAGTTGCTCATGTCTGTTAGAGTTTCTCTTATAAATTGAGGTGTGTTGTGGTTGGGTGCATAAATATTAATAATTGAATTCTCATCATATTGAGATTTAACAAATATGAAGTGTCCATCCTTATCTGTAATTATTTTGGTTGGTTTAAAGCCTATTGTGTCTGTGAACAGGATTGCAACACCTACTTTTTTCTGCTTTCCATTTGCCTGGAGTATGGATGACCATCCCTTCACCTTGAGTCTGTATTTGTCTTTTAATGTAAGATGCAATTCTTGTATGCAGCAGATATCTGGCTTGTGTTTTTGTATCCAATCGGCCAACCGTGCCTCTTTAGAGGACAATTTAGACCATTCACATTAATTGAGAATATTAATAAACCTTTTGAGAGTCCAGTGGACATTTTTAATCCTTTTGTGACTGTGGAAGTTGGAATTTGATCAAAATTTTCTGGGTGGGTTTACTTTTGTGGTAAAGGATTACACTGGTTTTTATGGAGGATAGGTCTGAGAATATCCTGGAGAGCTGGTTTAGTTATGGCAAATTTCTTCAACATGTAAATGTCATTGAAGTATTTAATTTCTCCATCATAAATGAAACTCAGTTTAGCTGGGTACAGGATCCTGGGTGGAGTGTTATTTTGTTTTAGGAGATTAAAAGTCATTGACCATTCTCTTCTAACTTGAAAGGTTTCAGCAGACAGATCTGCAGTTATTCTAATATTCTTGCCCTTGTAGGTGATGGTTTTCTTTCATCTGTCTGCTTTCAGAATTTTCTCCTTCATATTAACTTTAGCAAAATTGATTATGATGTGTCTGGGGGATGTCTTATTTGGGTTGAGTGGTGCTGGAGTTCTGAAACTGTTTGCTATCTGAATTTCAGAATCTCTTGGCATGTCTGGAATGTTCTCCTTCATAATCTCATGGAGAAGAGACTCTGTGCCTTGTGAAGCCACTTCGTCACTTGCAGGGATCCCTATAAGACAAATATTGGTTTTCTACAAATTATCTCAGAGCTCTCTGAGAGAGTTATCTGTTTTTGCTCTCCATTTCTCTTCCTCTCTTAGAGTTTGGGAGCATTCAAAAGCTTTGTCTTCAATGTCAGAAATCCTTTCTTCTGCTTGCTCCATTCTGTTACTGATGGATTCTACTGTGTTTCTCAGATCTTTGAGGGCTGCAACTTCTTGTCTCAATGTGTCAAAATCTTTGGCCATTTGGTGTTTGAGTTCGTTGAATTCTTGAGATATCTTTTGGGTTACTGCTTGGAATTCTAATTCAACCTTATTTGCTATCCAGATTCTGAATTTGATTTCTGACATCTCAGCTATTTGTTTGTGCATGGGATCTTGTGCTGTGTCTGCCCCATTAATCCTTGGGGGAGTTGATCTACTTTGATTATTCATATTGCCAGAGTTTTTGTATTGATTTTGCCTCATGATTGTTTTTCACCGTTGCCTCTGGCCATCCTCAGAGTTGGGGAAGTGTCTCTCCGAGATTAGACCCCTGCCAGATCACTCTATTGTTGCTGGATCTTTGTAGTTCCTCTGGGGCTGCCCCAGCCAGGGAGTACTGGTTGTGGAAGCAGCTCCAGAGTGTGACACACCCAGATCCAGCAATAGGGTGGGAGGTGGTGCACCTGGTTCTGGGATTGCCTGGTGCCCAGTGACTTTGGCACAGAGAGCCCAAGTCTCAAGCAGTCTCTGACCATGAGAAGGGCTCTGCACAGAGGCAGGGAGGGCTCTGGAGGGCACGCAGCTACCAGACTCCCTGGCCAGATGAGCGGGCCAGTGTGTGGAGGCAGGGAGGGTACAGGAGGGAGAACGCAGGGTTGCATGGCTCCTGCAGTGCCTGGTCAGGTCATTTGGAGGCCTGGTGGATGCAGTTCATGGGTCGGGGGTCACGGCACCACTCTTATGGAGGTCCAGGTGACGCCAAGCCCAGGAGTTAGAGGTTGCTTTGAGCTGTGATGCCACAGCACTCTACCCAGGGCAATAGCCCGAGGCTCCAGTGTGCCAAAACTGGTCTCACTCTGCCCATGAGGGTTAAGGCTGTAAAGGCAGCTCAGTTCCCACATTAGGCTGCTCAGTCACTAGGTTACTAGCTCCAGCCTGATTCTTGCTCTGTGACCTTGAGGGCGGAGCTTGCCAGGGCAGTTCTCTCCCAGTGGCTCCCTGTGGCCCACAGCCAAACACTATTAGCTCCATCCAGCTCAGTGGCTCAGTCTGGGGCCCTAGACAATGCCCAAAGTTCTCTGCACTCCTGCTCAAGCTCTCCCCAAGGCAGTTCAACTGAGTGCCAAGTCCAAAAACACCGAAACAGTGCACAGGTAAGGCCTTTCCAGTTTGTAGTCTCACTGCTGCTTGTACTTACGGCTGCCGGCAGGATTAGGTCGATAGAACACACACAATCACTTGCCAGTTTTCCAGTGTTTTTGTCCTCCTCTTGGGGTCCAGAAGTCCCTTGCTGACTCCCTGTATCCTCAAAGGGATGATTATAGTCAGATCCCACCAGCCAGAGATGCTTGGAGTCTTCTCTCCCCAGACTCACTGTGCCCAGTTGCAGGGGAGCTGTTACTCAGTCGCCATCTTGCCGAGACCTGCAATAATAAGGATTTAAATCAAATATTTTATCAAAAGAAAAAAAATAAAATGCCTTTTAGATCATGTGAGCTGAGATAATCTTTGGGAAACAAAACTAGTTTTTAAATTGTTGGCAAAGTAAAGATAGAGATGGCTTTAAATTTGTCAACGCGTATTTTTGCCTGGGTTTGCTAGCCAAATGGTTTTGTGCTGTTTGTTCCATATGCTTTAAGATAATTAACACTCTAAAGACAGTCTAAGAGTGAAATACACAATAAAAATTAATTTCTTAATTACTTATTACACATAAGTCGTAAAAGTTAAGAATGTTTTTTGCTTCTGTGGTATTTTTGATACTTGCCTAATTTTTTTGTGAACTAAAGTATGGGAGGCAACTAGTAGGCTCCCTCCAAACTTTGTGTATATCTTGTTGTGAGGTTATATGTTTGGTTTTAAGCCTCTGGTTTTTGGTATTTGGGCGGGTAGCTATAATAACACGTGTGTGACCATAGCACCTGGGCCTCCAGCTGTAAGACAAGCTGACAAGTATAATTTTTAAGAGTAAGTACATTAGGTAAATAGAAAATGGGATTAACATTTATAAATGAACATGTAATAGTTCCAAAAACTTTTAAAAAGTAATTTCAAATCTTAAAGTGATGTTTTATTAAACTAAGTTATAGATAATAAAATGTTTGAGTCATTTCTAAGCAAATTAAAATGTTAAACCATTAATTATTAAGCATAAATTTAAACCTACATACTTTGATATCTTGTTTTTACATATTTAAAAACTAAATATATTTGAGTCTGTTAATAAATATAACAATTATACTTAAGAAACCACATATTTCTAAAAGCTATAAAGTTAACGTTAGTCTATACAATGAAGATTCACATTTGCCATGGATTAAAATTCTAATTAATATATAATTAAAAGTATTAAAAATAAAGGAAATCATTTTGTATGTAAAATATAAATGAAAAACAAGATGTTTTTGTTAAAGCATATTATAAAAATACATAAAAACATATTTTTGTTGAAAAATAATTTTATCTAGTTTAGAGGGTATTTGAAGATTATTTAAGAATAAATAAATGAAGAAAAAGTTACAGATGAAAATAAGTATATATAGAAATCTAAAAAAAGCAAATAAAATATAAGAGGATCTTATGTGGTTAATGTAATATTAAATAAACTTATAAGGACATTAAAATTAAGTCTTAATATAAAAAATTACTTGATATAGGCTAAAATTTAGTTTTCTCTTTTAAACAAGGTTTTCGTTTATTCTTGATAAGAGATAACAAAATATTTTGGTTCACCTTTTGAGTTAACTGCAAAAAAAAAAAAAAAAAAAAGGGAAAGTGAGTGAAATAGAGTATGTGCCTCACATTGTCCTTATCAAGTCTTTTGATTAAATGAATGACTATTGTTTGTAATGATCTATGATCCTATTTTTAATCAAGTTGTTTCCAACCTTTATTTTTGAAAGATTTCTCAAGATCAAAATGAAATATTTTTGCCCTTGACCTAGCTTTTGATCATGCCATAAATGTTCCTGAAAGTTCAAGATAGACATAATAAATTAGACTTATTTTGATATGTTAAATGATATGAAAAACATTGTCAATAAGAATTGTATTTAATTCTTTGAGTTATGTTTTTATGAATGTGCTTTAACACATGTTTAAAAAATGTATAAGATTCCAAGAAATCTAATACTGTGTAAGTTATAATTTTTCGTTGTTATGAATACCTCAAAAATAAATGGTCTTCGCCAATATCTTTTTTTTTTTTTCCATATGTTCAACCATGACTTGTCCACATTCATTGCTTTATTCTGATGCTTTTCCTAAACAACTATAATTCTGAAGTGTGTTGTTTCTTCACAGAAAGGATAAAAATACTCTGACAGGTAATTTGAAATACAAACTTCTGCTGATAATTTTAGTATTATACAATTGGACCAAGTAAGAACTCTGATGAAAAAAACTGGGCTCATAAAACTGCTAACTCAGTATCAAGCAGAACAAAATTAAATATATGAGGCTGAACTGAAGAAGGATTATGATTTTTTATGACATTTTGTTTAAAACATTCCTGATTTTTTTTTATGTTTTGTTTCCAATTTTAAGGAAACTTTTTATTTCTCTTAAGCTGTCCATAGCTTTACAGCAATTTGGTAAAATAGACTTCTTTAAGTGAAATTGAAACATTTACCTTTCTATCTACCGGATCCCTCCCTTATCTGAATGCTATTTGTTAGTATTTGTATTTTACAGCATATAGTTATTACACGATTTCAACATGACTCTGTTATCCTTTTAACAGTACATTTGGAAATACTGGTTATATCATCAAGGCTTTGACAGGAATGTCTATTCTGGTGACAAGACAACTTTAAGAAACTGAGATTGAGTTTATAAAGCCAACCGAAGAAGCCCTTGGAAAAATTGGCCTGGAACCCCATCCACACAGTTCACTTTCAAGGCTCCTAGCCTGTGATTAGTAAAGAGTGTCCCTTTCTGACATAACTTGCAGCTTTAAGATATTTTGAGGACCTCAAGAAGAAAGGTACCCAATTTGTGTATGTATTACAGAGATGCTTTAAAAAAAAAATCTAATATGAGCTTTCTTTATGAAAAAGTTCCATCAAAACTAATTTAAAAGAAGAGACTATATGGTCAATGATCATTTTTGATAAACTTATGTAAATAATCAGGACAAAGACTAATTTTTACAAACAAATTGTTCTAGCTATGATTATCTTTTCTAAAACTCAAAGTGACTGTAGAGAGAAAAATTATATTTCAATAGAAAATTATAATGCACCTCTTAATAGACTATGCCTCTTTGTTTTCGAGGTTTATCATTTATTTGTAATCTGGACTGATTTCTGAAATTCTAGTTTCCTCCAGTATCTAGCTAATATTTGTAAACTTAAACTGGACCATTTGATATACATTTTCACAAAAATCTCCACAATAGTTGATATATAGACAATCTATACATGCTAGAATCTATGGACTCATATAGTTAAAATGTGGAATTGTTAAAATGAGTATGAGAAGGTGAAATCTTTCCTTTAAAATGTTAGCAAGCCTTAACAATTTGCTTCCATAAGTCACCATTCTTTTTTAAAACATTTAAAGGTAAATCTGTGTGTATGTAAATAAAATAAAAATATATTTCATAACCTATATTTTTACCCTATCTGGTCCCCTTATTAGAGTCTACAAAATGTTACCAATTCCTGAAGAACATTTCTTAGCATTACAAATAGTACAGCTGTGCTAGAGACAAATTTCCTCAGCTTCTAATGATCTGAAAATGTCTTTCTTTTGCCTTTACTTTTGAAGAATATTTTCACTTGATATGGAACTCCCCTTTGACAGTTCTTTTTTGTTTCCTATCTTTCAGCACTTTAATGATGTCATTTCATTGAACTTGGTCCTCATTGTTTGTAGTAAAAAGCGGTACAAATTTAAGTTTAACCATTTTTTAGTTTCTTCTAAGATTTTTTTCTTTTATATTTGGCTTTTAGCAGTTTGTAAAACTATGTGTTTATATTTATAATTTTCCTTGTATTTCATATTGTTTGGGGTTTGTTGCACTTTTCAGACTATAGGTTGATGTGGTTTATCAGTTTGGAGGAAAAATAAGCCACATTCTCTTCATATAGTTGTTCTGGCCCATTTTCTATTTCCTTTCCTTCTAGGAGCTCCATTACATAGATATGACACTTTTTTTTGATATTGTTCCACAGATCTCAAGGGCCTGTTCCCTTTTCCTTGATTTATACTTTGCCTTATTTTCTGTTGACATTGATCTTAAAATTCACTTATTCTTACTCTGCTTTGTTAATCTGGTGTTACTTTCATACAAAATATCTGATATTATGTTTTTCATTGCTGGATTTTTCATTTTGTTCATTTTTATAGTGTTTACTTCTCTCCTAAAATTCATCATCTGTGCATGCAAATTGTCTGCCTTTTCTCTTCTTTTATTTTCCTTAATTTTAAGAGATGAGATCTCACTCTGCCACCCAGACAGGAGTGCAGTGGCAGATGATAGCTCATTGCAGCCTCAAACTCCTGGTGTGAAAATTGATCCTCCTCCCTCAGCCTCCAAATTAGCTAGGACTATCCCCTGATTTGCCTCTTCTCCTAGGCATATTCTTCCTAGTTATTTTGAAATCCTTGTCTAATAATTCCAGCATGGAAGTCAATTCTGATTCTGTTTTCCTTGATTATTTCTTCTTGTCACCAAAGGTAACGTTGCTTGTTTATTTGTGCTTCTCCTTCTTATTTTTTATGACAGACTTTGTATGTACGAGACCAAATAAGTAATATTCATCTCAAGGAAAGGATGGCCTTTCTTTCTATTTTTTTTTTTTTTTTTTTTTTTTTTTTTTTTTTTTGAAGTTTTTGCCCGTTGGTGGTTTTTAAAAACAAACAACCGTTAAATTGGGAGGTTCCCAAAAAAATTTAAACAAACGCCACCACCCACCAGG
>CAUYPK010012614.1:0-17066 GCA_963574355.1 Loris lydekkerianus
TCATGACTATGTGTACCAGGAAACCACCCCTCCCCTGTGATTATATGTTGAAATGTACATTCCAGCAGGGTGCTTGCAACGCACGTACCCTGCTCTCACTGACCCCCTCCCCGCCTAAAGATAGCCCATAAAAAGGGCCGCCCCCCTAGACTCAGGGTCAACCCCTCTGTCTCCTGCGTGAGATACAAGTCGGCCCCAGAGCTCTGGTCCTCCCTCAATAAAGCCTCGTGCGCTTTGCATCAAGTCGCCTCTCGTGAGTCTCTGGTCGTCACGCTATCACGGAGTCTGAGTGAGGGTCCCTTCGGGGGTCTTACAAGACCAAACAGGTTGCTTTTTTTGGTGACCTTGCTGGAGTCCAGAGAATGCATCATAGAGATGGGGTCTGTGATGAGACTTATTTCTGAGTTTACCCAGGCCTATAAAATGGGAGTCCCTGTCCAGTCATAAAGGAGTAACCTTGTACCAGTAGCTAACCTGGTCCAAATCATTTTAAACACAATACTTGTCTCTCATATTAATTTAAAAGTCACTCTGCATCCTCCCTAGCAACCACTTGTTGCACCCATGCTCCCCATTCACTCCCCTTCTAAAAGGGAGGTATAAAAATATCTGACTGACATCAAGATGTTGAAGTAATCACTCTTGTGATTTTCTCCATATACATGGTATTTGGAAATAAACACTCTTATTAATTTGCCCTAATTGGGACTTGATCTTTCAGCACACTTTTGGGGAAAAAGAGCAAGTTTGCCCTTGCCCCTACTGTTTGGTGCAGACAACAGGATCTAAAAGCAGTTCTACTCTTCTGAAAGCCACAAGGAAAATTAGAACTCTGACCAGCCAGTAACATGGTAATATTCCTTACTTACCAGTGTTGATGGAAAAGAAGCCTCTGTGAAATAATTTAAAGAGGTTTATTCTGAGCCAAATTTAAAAACAATGTCCCAGGGCCACATCCAAGAAGCCTTAAGCACAAGGTGATGATTTGAAGACTGCTATGCAGTTGGCATAATTTGAAAATCTTGTTTCTAAATTTCTCCTGACATTCCTATTATCAATAGACCTATAACATCAGATAGATTGTATACTAGGTCAAACATCTGCATATGGCCCTTTTTTAACTTTTTGATCTGCATTTCTCTCCCATCACATGGAACACATGTGTGAATGGAGGTTCCTTAGGAAAAGACAATATTAATATATAGTTAGTACTTCCTTGGGATCTATAGTATCTCTGACCAAATTATTTCCAAGTACAGTAAATTTGTCAGTAAATTTCATCAAAACTCTGGAGAAAACTGGTCTCCCAAAGACCTTTTTAGCACTCCAAATTGATTTGACTTTATAAATTTACCTCCAGATTTAGACTTTTCTTACTGTTTGGTCATTGCCTACATGATTCATGAGCAGACTGAATTCTATCCAACTAGACTGCTAATACTACGACAGTGGTAAGAAAATTATTAACTGAAATTATTTTTTGTTTTGGTATTCCTTTATGGATTGAGTCTAATCAGGGGAATCATTCTAAACCACTTGCTTGCAAAGACTCTGGAGTACTCATTAGAATTTCATAACCTATGTCATTCCCAATACTCATGACAAGTGGAACATAAAAATCTAGAAATAAAAATGATTTTGAAAAAAGCCTTTCAAGACACTAGACTTAAATGGCCAGAAGCGTTACCTTTGGCCCTTACAAAAATGCAGAACACTCCAATTGTTTAACCACTTTTGAAATAGTGTTCTCTCACATTATGCCCCCTGATGCCTATAAACCTATTCCCAGACTGACTGAACCCTATGAGGATTTAAGTGGACAATTGTATACCATGACTAGCTACATACAGATGCTTATTCATATGCTTGAAGCATGTTATCACCTGGTGAAAGAAGCATGGCCTCCATCAACTGACAGTCCTTGTCATCCTGTTGACTGAGAGATTATGTGAGAGAGATTTAGAAGAAGACATTCACTGTCACCCCACTGGAAATGTCCTTATGAAGTACACTGTTAAACACCTACACTACCATAAAAACTAAAGAAAAATCCTACTGGATTCATGAACCACAACAAATTACACTAAGATGATTGAATGACTCCCATAGGTGACCTGAAAGTAAGGACTTCCAGGGTCAGTTCCCAGGCCCTAAAAGCAGACATGTTCATGAAGTAGACGTTTTTTCTCCAAAACTGCAGATCAAGAAACCCCATTCTTTCACCTATAAATTCCTTTTTGTTTTTTAATCTCCTCCTTCAAATAGTCCTTTTTAAACACTTCTTTTAAGCCTCCCCTTTGAGAACTGCACATTAGAAGCACCTCAATATATCCCATTCTTTCTTTAATCTTTCAAACTATGCCTTGCTCTTACCAACCCTTACTGTTTTTCTAAAAAGTCAGGCACAGACCCAGCATCTAGATATAATATTATATTTTTAAAAATCACTTTTTTTATATCATAATTCTAAGTTTTTTTCTGGTGCTAAGGGCTGTTTTCCCACCATTTAGAACTCATGAAATTAAAAAGACAGTTTGAAATCTCTACATGGTACTGGAACAAGAGTTCAAAATCACTGTGCAGGGAATTCTGGGAAAATGGCCGACTAGTAGCAACCCTCAACAGAGGCTCCTGACCAGAGGGAGAAAAACTGGACAGAATCAGACTCTATGAAGCCAAAGGTGGGGAGGTAAGCTAAGAAAGAAGTTTTCAAGCTGTGATTCCAAGGAAGAGCATTCAAGAAAACAAATTATAGGTACAAAGCCTATGGACTAGAGGACAGGAGACCCCTCCCACAAGCAGGGTTGCTGCAGGCTCTCTGCCAATGAGCAGGTAATAAAATACCTCTCATTTTACCTCACTGAAGAAAACCACTAACTACCAGGTCTCTTTTTCCAGGGAGGTCCCATTTATGAACCTAGACACCATGGTGCCAGGCATAAAATTGAACAAATATTTTCCCCCACAATTCCAAACTCCCAGTTCACCCTTCCCCCCTTGCATGGCAGTCTGAATTTCTGCCCCCTGCACAGCACAGTTTTTGGTTTATCCTGAGAGATCTGGGCGTAGTGTGGACTACCAAATATCAGGACAGAATGGGGACTAGTGACTAGTGGGGAAGAAAGAGGGTATGGGAAGAAAGGGACATTCCAAAGTAGGAGGAACAGTCCCCTGTTAATGACTTTGCCTGACCAGAGGTGGTGTTGACCCTCAATTTGGGCTGTGCCTGGTGGGAGGGATGCAGAACCCCTGGGCTTACTCACAAGCTGGAGAGAGGTTACCTAGGGTAGACTGAGTTTTCCAGGCAGGGCTTGTCCCTAGGCCTAGCTGGGCCAGTGAGCAGAGGCTTGCCAGGTGTGGTCTGAGACCTGAAAGCAAGAGCGTGGTCCCTGGACTCCAACAGAACCCTCTCGCAGAGGCTTTCTGGGTGTGAACTGAGCCCTGAGGGAAAGGGCATGGTCTTCTGACTTTGAGTGTGGACTGAGACCTGCAGGTGGGGTCATGGTCCCCTGACTCCAACAGAGCTGGCTAGCAAAGGTTTGCTAGGTGTGGACTGAGACCTGTGGGTGGGGGCATGTTCCCCTGACTCCAACTGGGCAGGCAAGCAGAGGCCTGCTGGGTGTGAACTGAGACTGATGGGTGAGGGGCAGGGTCCCTGGTTCCAACTGGGATGGTGAGCAGAAAAGCAGACACCAGTATGGACTGAGTCTGGCAAGTGGGGGCATGGATCCCTGGCTCCAATTGTGCTATTGGAGACCTTTAGATCCCTCTCTGTTGAGCAGGATTTGTATTGCTTGAAACAATTTGATTGGAACTTGTATCTGGGGTTTTCCACCTGGGGTCACTCTGAGGTTGACCTTTGAAGTTCTGTAATGGAAAAGAACTGAAGGATGGGGGCAGGGCACTGCAGTTATCTGTATCTCTCCACAGCCAAGATTTAAACCTAATACTGTGGCTTCTTAGGATAGGGTAGGAGTTGCCTGAAATCAAAACAGAGCTAGTTTGTGTTATCTCACCAAATAGGGCCTCAGAGTCTCTGGCCAAAACTCTGAAAGAGGCCTTTGTAAGGTTGTAGGGGATAAGTCACAAGCACAAAACCTAGCACTTTGGTAAGGGGCTGATTATCTCTACTACCTGGGAACACCAATTCAATCTCACCCTACCAATTCTAATAACTAAATGGTGAAAAATAAACATGGTATTAAACCAACAAAAGAACTCTGGTAACATGAATAACTAGAGTAGATCACCCCCTGCCCACCAAGGAATGACAAATGAGATATAACTGAAGATGCCATGCATAGACAAATGGCTGAAATGTCAGAAATAGAATCAAGAATATGGGTTGCAAATAAAATAATAGAATGGTAGAAAAGTTAGAAATTGAAATCCAAAGAGTATTTCTAAAGTTGTCTCAAGAAAATGATGAATTCAAAGACAAAGTCACCAAAAATATGGACACAATGAGAGAAGAGATAGCAGAACTCAAGGCAATGAAAAAGTTATTCAAGGAGCTCCAAAATATAGCAAAATCCCTCAGGAATAGAGTTGAACAGGCAGAAGAAAGGATCTCTGAAACTGAAGACAAAGCTTTTGAACATTCCCAAATGCTCAAAGAGGCAGACAAATGGAAAGCAAAAACTAATCATTCCCTGAGAGAGTTGTGGGACCACTTTAAAAGATCAAATATTCACCTTATAAGAATTCCTGAAGGAGAAGAGAATGGTCCTAAAGGTACAGATGCTCTACTCCAAGAGAGTATGGAGCAGAATTTCCCAAGCATTGCAAGAGATACAGAAATTCAGATAGTAGACAGATTCAAAAGCCCAGCAAGACTCAACCCAAATAAAGCATTTCCTAGAAAAATTGTGATTAACTTTGCCAAAGTTAAGATGAAGGAGAAAATTCTGCAAGCAGCCAGACATAAGAAAAGCATCACCTACAAAGGGAGAAATGTCAGAATGACTGCAGATCTCTCAGCTGAAATGTTTCAAGCCAGAAGAGGATGGTCATTGACCTTAAATCTCCTGAAACAAAACAACTTTCAGCCTAGGATCCTATATCCAGCTAAACTGAGTTTCATTTGTGATGTAAAAATCAAATACTTTAAGGACATACACATGTTGAAGAAATTTGCCATAACTAAACCAGCTCTCCAGGATATTCTCAGACCCATCCTCCACAATGAGCAGAACAATGCTCTACCACCAAAGGAAGCTCACTCAGAAATTTTTGAACAAAATCCAACTTCCACAGTTATGAAAGGATTAAAAATGTCCACTGGAGATTCGAAAAACAGAACACCCAAAACACTACTAAGCTTACCAATTCTCTCAATTAATGTGAATGGTTCAAATTGTCCTCTAAAAGAGGTACATGTTGACTGATTGGATACATAAACTCAGACCAGATATCTGTTGCATAAAGAATCTCATCTTACCTTAAAAGATAAAAATAGAGTCAGTGTGAAGGGATGGACACCTATAATCCAGGCAAATAGAAATCAGAAAAAAGCAGGGGTTGTAATTTTATTTACAGATACAATTGGCTTTAAACCAATAAAGATAAAGAAAGATAAGGATGATCACTACATATTTGTCAAGGGAAACACCCAACATTAAGAGATTTTGATAATCAACATTTATGCATCCTACCAGAATGCTCCTCAATGTATAAAGCAAACCCTAATGGAGATGAACAACTTGATATCTTCCTGCATATTATAGTAGTTGGAGATTTTAACACCCCTTTGACAGTTTTGGATAGATCCTCCAAGAAGAAACGAAACAAAGAAATATTAGACTTAAACATAACCATACAACAAATGGACTTAACAGACATACACAGAACTTTTCATCCCAATAAAACTGAATATATATTCTCATCAGCCTATGGATCATCCTCCAAATTTGTTCATATCTTAGGATAAAAGTCTAACCTCAGCAAATTTAAAACAATAGAAATTATTCCTTGTATCTTCTCCATGGAATAAAAGTTGAACTCAACAGCAACAGGAATCTTCATACTCAAAGTCATGGAAATTAAACAATGTTAAGCTGAATGATAGCTGGGTCAAAGACCAGATTAAGAAGGAAATCACTAAATTTTTGGAACAAAATGATAATGAAGACACAAATTATCAAAGTCTGTGGGATACTGCAAAGGCAGTCCTACGAGGGAAATTTATAGCATTGGAAGCCTCACCAAGAAAACAGAAAGAGAGGAAGCCAACAACTTAATGGATCATCTCCAGCAACTGGAAAAGGAAGAATATTCCAACCCCAAAACCAACAGAAGAAAAGAAAGAACCAAAATTAGGGCAGAATTAAATGAAATTGAAAACAAAAGAATCATTTAGAAGATTAACAAAAAAACATTGGTTTTTTTTTTATTTAAAGATTAATAAAAATTGATAAAACTTTGGCCAACCTAACCAGAAACAGAAAAGTAAAATCTCATTTTCTATCAGAAACAATATAGGAGAAATAATAGACACCTCAGAAATTTAAAAAAAAAAAAAAAAAAAAAAAAGTCCTCAGTGATTACTACAAAAAACTCTATTCCCAGAAATATGAAAATCTGAAGGAAATGGACCAATACGTGGAAGCACACCACCTTCCTAGACTCAAACAGAAAGAATTAGAAATCTTGAATAGACCCATATCAATCACTGAAATAGCACCAACAATACAAAATCTCCCAAAATAGAAAAGTCCAGGACCAGATGGCTTCACATCTCAATTCTATCA
Source organism: Loris lydekkerianus (assembly GCA_963574355.1). Lineage (NCBI taxonomy): Eukaryota > Metazoa > Chordata > Mammalia > Primates > Lorisidae > Loris > Loris lydekkerianus. Next base: position 6,750 of record CAUYPK010012614.1, read on the forward strand.
AACCTTTCAAGATAAACTAGTACCTATGTTATATAACCTTTTCTAAAACACAGAAAAACAAGGAATACTTCCCAACACATTCTAAGAAGCAAATATCACCCTGAGCCCCAAACCAAGAAAGGATCCAACAAAGTAGGAAAATTATTGACTCAGCACCTGTACCTCAAGTGGCAAAGGGCCAGCCACTTACACCAGAGCTGGCAGGTTTGAATCCATTCCAGGCCCTCCAAACAACACTGACAACTACAACCAAAAAAATAGCATTGTGATGGGTGCCTATAGTCCCACCTACATGGGAGGCTGAGGGAAGAGAAGCGCATAAGCCCAGGAGTTGGAGGTTGCCGTGAGCTGTGACGCCATAACACTCTACCCAGGGCAACAGCCCAAGGCTCCAGTGTCCCAAAACCGTCTCACTCTGCCCCTAAGATTTAAGGCTGTAAGGCAGTTTAGTCCCCACCTTTAGGCTGCTCAGTCACTACGTTACTTTGTCCCGCCTGATCCTTGCGCTGGGGCCCTGAGGGCGGAGCTTGCCAGAGCTGTTTTTCCACACAATGGCTTCCTGCGCCCAGCTCAGTGACTCAGTCTGGGGCCCCAGGCAATGCCCAAAGTTCTCCACACTGCTGCTCAAGCTGTCCTGAAGGCAACTCAACTGAGCACCAAGTCCAAGAACACCCAAAAAGTTCACAGGTCAGGCCTTTACTGTTTGCAATTTCACTGCTGCTTGTACTCACTGTTGCCGGGGTGATTAGGTCAATCGAACACACGCAATCACTTGCCAGTTTTCCACTGTTTTTGTCCTCCTTCTGGGGTCCAGAAGTCCCTTGCTGGCTTTCTGTATCCTCAAAGGGATGATCATAGGCAGATCCCACCGGCCAGAGATGTCTGGAGTCTTGTCTCCCCAGACTCACCATGCCCAGTTGCAGGGAGACTGTTACTCGGCGACCATCTTTAATCTCTAACCCTGCACCTTTCTTTTTTTTTTTTTAATGAGGTCTCATTCTGTCACCCAAGCTGGAATGCAATGGCATGATCATAGTTCACTGCAGTCTCAAACTCTTAGGCTCAAGTGATCATTCCAACCGAAGTGCTGGGATTATAGATGTACCCAGCCTCACACTTTAATTTGCATTTATTTGTATCATGTTTTACTTGACAACTTTTAGTTTACCTATATTTTAGATTTGTCTTCCTCAGCCTTTTAATCATATTATCTCTTACATATAGTCCCCTTTTATTTTCTGGCACATTCCATCCAAACCTCTCACCTGCCTTCTACTCAAATTTGGGCTGAATGTTTTTTAGAACTACTACTGAATTCAGGGCTGTCATTCTAAAATTTCTAAAATGATCTTCTAGATCAGCAGTTCTCAATCTATGGGTCGCAACCCACAGGAACTATATTAAAGGGCCACCACATTAGGAAGGTTGAGAACAATTGTTCTAGATAGATTCCAGTTTCCTAAATTCCTTTTCTTTCATTTGGCTTACTTTCATTTTGCTGGAATCCATTATCAACTAACTTCCTAAAATGGAATGCAGTAGAAAGTTTGAGTTCCTGCATGACTAAAGACCTCTTTCTTCTGCCTTTACATTTGGATCACAGTATTTGGTTGGTTATATTAATTTACATGAAAACATTTTCCCTTCAATTTGGATGTTGCACTATTTTCTTTCAATATCTAGTGATATAGTTGTGAAGTCTGATCAGTAAAACTCTGTAGGTTACCTGTTTGTTCTTCCCTCTCAACAAAGTATTTAAGATCTTGTACTTATGCCCAAGGTTCTTTATGAGAGTGTTATCCTTGAAATTTTTTTTCTTAAACAGTACTGGACAGTCATTTGGGCCCTTTCTATCTTAAGACCCATGTTTTTTAAACTTTGGGAAATTCACCTATTATTTGTTTTGATAATTTATTTCCCTCTATTATAAAACTCCTAGCATTCAGATGTCGGGCATCCTAGACTTGTCCCCTTTGTGATCTTTTGTTATATTTTCCAAATCAATGACTTGGGAGGTTTTTTCCCAACAGTACCTTTCATCCCTGCCATTGACTTTTTTCTTTTTTAACTTTAGTGATCATATTTTCAGTTCTCTAACAAACTCTTTATTCTCTTATTCATTTGCCACTGGCCTTGTTTTAGGGATGTAACAGTATCTCAAATCTCTTACAATATACTAGTTAGAAAATCTCTAAGCACTACTTGTCTGTTTGTATTTCTTGGTTGATTTTTCTAGGTAAGAGGTATGGATTCCTCTGATGTTGTGTAAGTAGATCTGTTTCTCAACACACTTCACAGAGCAGGATTAGGTGCTCTGTGTACCTGGGCAGAACATTTGACTGGCAGGTTTATTTTCAGGCAGAGCTGGTAAGGAGCCAACTACCAGATGGCAAGTTATCGGATGGCAGAATGATCTGAAGGAGCTCTTCCAGAGCAGGGTATAAGCAAATACAGATCATAGGCCAGATTGGGTTTTTGTATGAACCTTGAGCTAAGAATGTTTTTACATTTTTAAAAGGTTGTAAAACAAAAATTTAAAAAATTATAGAAGAATATATCACAAACTGCTATGGTTTGAATATTTGTGTCCCCTCCAAAATTCATGTTGAAACATAATTCCCATTGCAATAGAATTAAGAATTAGGGGCCTTAGGAGGAGATTAGGTGGTGAGGATTCCTCCCTTGTATTCTGGTGACCCTTATAAAAGACACTTTGCCCCATCTTTGGACTTTTTGCCCTTCTGCCCCTTCTGCCATGTGAGGACACAGTGATCACTGACTCTAGAGAATGCACCAACAAGGTGCCACCTTGGAAGAAGATCCTGAACCTACTGGCACCTTGATCTTAAGATCTTCCAAGTCTCCAGAACTGTGAAAAATAAACATTTGTTGTTTATCAATTACCCAGTCAGTGGCCTTTTGTTAGAACATCACAAACTAACACAAACTAACCTTATAGGGCTTAAAACTTTTAAAATATTTACCACCTGACACTTTATAGGCAGTTTGCTGACCTTCATTGTTCCAGAGCCAACAATCATGTTGGAACAAAAAAAAAAAAAAAAAAAAAATAGAAAAGAAAAGAAAAAGAAAAAAGATTCTCCCAGCAATAGATCACTTCAGTCTTATGACTAGTGACTGGGGTGAAACCAGTTTTCCTTCCATTTTGTCACTGTAAACTCTCTGGACAATTTTGTGGACCACAGATATAATTCAAGTTGCAACTACACATTTGTTCTTCAACTATCTCACTTACCCAGCCAGAAAATCCCTATAAAAGACAAATGTAAGCAAGAGAAATTATTATGCATTAAAAAAACTGTCAATTTCATAAGAAGAAACTTTTCATAATCTTATAGAATGATGAAGCAAGTGTTAACTTCATATGGAGAGGGAAAAAAACATATTTTTAAAGAATGGTGAAATCTTAGCATCCAATCACCCAAAGGCTCTCATTCTCACTGCAAATTTGGTAAAAGAAAACAAAATCAATACTTTTTCTAAGTATGAATACAATCCATTCATATGAAAATATTATGTCCAGTGGGTGGCAAAGTATGGAGATGACTTGCATCATACTTTCTTAAAAATAGAAAACAAAATGAAATCATTTTTACATAAAACAATTTGCTGTGAAAGACAACATGCGCTTGGCAATAAGGAATAAGAAAGGCTTTATTAAATGCATAAGTTAAAGTGATAGCTGAAATGCTACACCATTAATAACACCTTTAATTTTAGGAACCCAAAATCATTTCAACTTAAACCTCACTTTTAGAATATAGAAAAATGGCACATTTTACAAAATTAGAAACTAAAATATCAAAAGCTTAGATTATTTTTGCAAAGTAGCATGTTAACATTTATGAGTCTATTTTTCCTCCATCCTAATCTAAAGCAGTAATTTCAAAGGAACACTGTCTGAGCACTTTTGCTTTATCTGATATTCTTGATCTGGTTTAAATACTAATTTTTCATTGTAAGGAAGTAAAAAGTGCAAAAAGTGCAAAAGCTATATCTATGAGAATAGGATTTGGGATTCGCAACTAGAAAAATGTGATTTGCTATCATAAGTGTGCACTAATTTCATGTTCAGATTTTTGTTTTTGTTTTTTTTTTTGAGACAGTCTCATTTTCTTGTCTCCGGTCAAGTGTTGTGGCGTCATAGCTCACAGCAACCTCAAACTCTTTGGGCTCAAGCAATCCTCTTGCCTCAGCTTCCCAAGTAGCTGGGACCACAGGCACCCACCACAACACATGGCTATTTTTTACAGATGGGATCTCACTCTTGCTCAGGCTGGTCTCAAACTCGTGAGCTCAAGTGACCCACCTGCCTCAGCCTCCCAATGCGGTGGGAATACCAGATGTGAGCCACTGTGCCTGGCTGTTCTATTATTTTTGAGGCTAAGAAACTGGTTCCTAAAACTGTCTCAGAGAGTCCTCAAGATTGAGAGGTAAGGTAGCAAAATTAAGAGAATGGACTTTGGTGTCAGATAGTCCTGTGCTGGAATAATAGCTCTATCACTTAAATTGTGCTATTTAAAGCAAGTTGCTTAACCTTTCTACGTCTCAGTTTTTTCACCTGTAAAATGGAGATGAATATATTATCTCTCTTAATACCCCCAAAATTAAAAACCTAATTTTGTAAAGCCTTTAAGGTAGTTCTGGGGTTATCATGAGTAATCACTAAAGATTAACAATTAATATAATCTACTGTTTTATCTAAGCTATGCTCTTCCTAGACTAAGCATACTGATGCTCATTCTAAATTCTAGAGATTTAAGACAGTTGTAGTAGAGAAATCTGGGTTTGACAGATCGTCACAATATAGGGAAATCACCATTCAATAGACCTGCTTTGTCATGTAATTGCAATATGAAATGCCTTGAGAGTTCCCTGGGAACAAGATTAAAATCAGGAAATGAAGTTATACCGAAAGTCTTCAGAAGACACACAACCCACCCAAATTGACCTATCTTAGGTATAGTTCTAAAGCCTAACTCTATGGATCCTAATAATTTAACTTGAGATAATTAAAAATATTAACTTGTTTGTGGATTTTTATTTATGCTGCTTTCTTCCTTTTTCATGCATTTTTAATCTATTCTCATTGAGAGTAAAATTAAATAAAATTGTACTTACATTCAACTCTCCTCAGTTAAATGGTCTAAATTTGTAAGAATTAACCCCTTGCAGAATCTACTGCATAACTGCTGAGGATTATGGAGCAAAGAGGAAGTATTAAAAGCAATTGAAAGACTTCACAATAGCCAAGACATGAAAACAACCTAAATGTTAATCAACAGATGAGTGCATTTAAAAAATGTGGTATATATACACATGAATCTCATTCAACCAAAGAAAAAAGGAAATCCTACCATTTGCAACAACACGGATAAACCTGGAGGATATTATGCTAAGTGAAATAAACCAAACATTATATGTGGAATCTAAAAAAAGTCAAGCTCATTAAAGCAGAGAGTAAAATAGTGGTTTTTAAAGAGCAGAGGTGAAGGGACAGGGAGATGTAGGTCAAAGGGCACAAATTTTAAGCTATGAGTAAGTTCTAGAAATATAAGGTACAACTTAGTAACTATAGTTAATAATATTGTACTGAATACTTTAAATCTGCTAAGAGAACAGATATTAAGTGCTCTCATCACTTACATACACAATTGGTCACTATGTGGGGTAACAGATGTGTTAATTAGCTTGATTGTGCTGATTATTCATAATGTAAATTTGTATCAAACCATGTTGTACTCCTTAATATATACAATTTTTGTTAATCACACCTCACAAAAAGCTGAGGAAAAAAAAGACTCCAACACTCCTCTATTAATAATGGACAGATCCAACAGGCAAGAAGTCAGTAAAAACCCAGTTGAACTCAACAGTATTATCAATACATTGGATATAATTAACATCCAACAACAGCAGATTACACATTCTTCTCAAGTTTATATGGAACATTCACCAGGATAGACTATATTCCAGGTCAGAAAACACAGCCCTTAACAAATTTAAAGGATTAGAAATCATATAATGTATGCTCACAAACCACAATGGAATTAAATAAGGAATCGTTAACAGAAAATCAGCTTTTAAGAAAACACCATATGATCCTCTCGATAAATGCTGAAAAAGCATTTGAGAAAATTCAGCACCTTTTAAGATAAAAAGGCATAGATGGCACATCCCTCAAAATTATTTAAGCCATATATGACAAACCCACAGCCAACTGGAACTAGACAAGTGTGCCCACTGTCACCACTTCTGTTTAACAAAGTGCTGGAAATCCTAGCCACAGCAATCAGGCAAGAGAAAGAAATCAAACCAAATGGGGAAAGAAGAAGTCAAACTATCACTCTTTGCTGACGATATGATCTTCCATCTAGAAAACCCAAAAAAGGCTGCCAAGAGACTCACAGAATTGATAAATAGATTGAAAAAGTCTTAGGTTATAATCAATGTACATAAATCAGTCACCTTTGTCATATATACATCAAAAACAATCAAGTTGAGAACCAAATCAAAGACTCACTACTCTCACAATAGCAACAAAGAAAATAAAATATCTAGGAATATATTTAACTAAGGAGGTAAAAGACCTCTACAGAGAGGATTATGAAACACTGAGGAAGGAAATGGCAATGGACATAACAAGATGGGAAAACATACCATGCTTGTGGCTCAGCATAATCGACATTCTTAAGAAACCTATGATACCCAAAGCAATTTACAGATTTAATGCAATCACCATTAAAATACCAGCATCATTTTTTGTAGATCTAGAAAAAATAGTTCTATGCTTCGCATGGAACCAGAAAAGACCCTGAATAGCCAATGCAACCTTATGCAACAAGAACAAATTGGGAGGCATCACTTAATCAGAATTCAAGATATACTACAAGTCTATAGTAACCAAAATGGTACTAGCACAAGAACAGAGACATAGACCTATGGATCATAACAGAAAACCCAGATATGAAGTCAACCTAATAGAGCCATCTGATTTTTCTTTTTAGAAACAGAGAGAAAGAGACTGAGACTCACTCTGTCACCGTGGGTAGAGTGCCATGGCATCATAGCTCACTGCAACCTTGAGCAATCCTCTTGCCTTAGCCTCCTCAGTAGCTAGGACTACAGGCATGTGCTACTGTGCCTGGCTAATTTTTCTACTTTTAGTAGAGATGGTGTTTTACTCTACTCAGGCTGCTCTCCAACTCCTGAGCTCAAGCAATCGACTCACCTCAGCCTCCAGCAGCCACTGCTCACAGACAGAGTGATCTGGATTTTTACAAAGTAGATAAAAACATACACTGGGAAAAAGAACCCCTATTCAATAAATGGTGCTGGGAAAACTGGATAGCCACATGTGGAAGACTGAAACAAGATCCATACCTCTCACCACTTGCAAAAATCATCATGGATAAAAGACTTAAACATAAGGCATGAAACTGTAACATTCCTAGAAGAAAATGTTAGAAAAACTCTTACAGAGTTAGCCTAGGCAAATAATTTATAAAGAAGACTCCAAATGCAATCACAGTAAGAAAAAAAGTAGAACCTGATCAAATTTAAAAGTTTCTGCATAGCCAAGGACACAATCAATACAACAAATAGACATTCAACACAATGGGAGAGAATATGTGCGTACTCTATATCCGATAAAGGGGTGATAACCAAAATCTACAAAGAACTCAAGCAAATTAAGCAAGAAAAAAAAAACCTCATGAAGACTGGGCAAAAGGCATGAACAGAAATTTTCAAAGAAAGATAGTCTAATGGCCAATAAACACATGAAGAAATGTTCAACATTTTTAATGAGGGAAATGAAAATCAAAACCACAATGAGATATCACTCAACTCCAGTGAGAATGGCTTTTATCAAAAAGTTGCAAAACAACAAATGCTTGGCATGGATGCAGAGAGAAAGGAACACTTATACACTATTGAGGAGACTAAAAACTAGTATATACGCTTTGTAAGGTAGTATGAACACATCACAAAGAACTAAAAGTAGACCTACCATTTGATCCAGCAATCCTATTGTTTGGTATTTACCCAAATGAATAAAAGAAATTCTATAAAAAAAGACACTCACACTTGGATGTTTGTACCAGCACAATGCATAATTACAAAAATGTGGAAACAACTGAAGTGACCACCAATAAATACATAAGTGGATTAATAAAATGTGGCATGTGCATACCATGGAGTACCACTTAGCCATAAAAATTGGTGATTTAGTATCTTTTGTATCAACCTGGATGAAATCGGAGACCATTCTTCTAAGTGAAGTATTCCAAGAATAGAAAAATAAACACCACATGCACTCAACACTAAATTGAAATTAATCAATCAATACTCACAAGCACATATGGAAGTGGAACTCAATGGAAATCAAGCAGGTGGGACAAGAGAGGAGGGGATATGTGGATTCATACCTAAAGGGTACAATGCACACTATATGGGTAAAGGGCACATTTATGACTATGAGCTCAAATAGCACAAAAGGATTATATGCAACAAAAACATTTGTATTCCCATGATATTCTGAAATAAAAAAAAATTAAATCCCCCAAATACTTGGAGATTAAACATTTCTAAATAATACATATATCAGAGAAGAAATTAGGAAAATTAAAAAAATTTATGAATAAAATTACAATTTATCCAAATTTGTGAGATACAGTAAAAGCAATGATTTAAGGGAAACTTGTAGCATTGAATGTACATATTCGAAAATAAGAAAGATCTAAAAATCAATAATCTAAACTTATATCTTAGGAAACTAGAAAAAGAAATTAAATCCAAAGCAAGCAACAGAAAAAAAACAAAAAGAGCAAAAATCAATGAAACTAAAAACAGGAAACCAATGGGGGGGGGGGGGGGAATCAACAAAAGCAAAAGCCAATTCTTTGAAAACATCAAAAGAACTACTGGATCTTCAGTTGGGTGATAAAGAAAACAAAGACACAAATTTCTAACATCAAAAATGAATAATCTCACAGACATGAAAAGGATAATAAAAGAATATAATGAGCAACTCTATGCCCACAAATTCAACAACCTAAAAACAAAATGGACCAATTTCTTGAAAGACACAATTGCCAAAACTTACACCAGAAGAAAAGACGATTTGAATAGATCTACTTCTATTAAAAATATTGAATAGATAATTCTTAATAAAGCATCAGACCCAGATTGATTCACTGGTGAATTCTACCAACCATTCAAGGAAGAAATGATACCAATTCTCCACAATCTCTTCCAAAAGATTGAAGCAGAGGGAATACTTTGTGATTCATTCTATAGGGTATAAGGCGAGCATTTCTGTAATATAAAAACCAGACAAAGACATTTCTAGAAAAGAAAAGTCCAATAGCTCTCATGAACATAGATGTACACACTCTATAAAATATTAGCAAATCAGAGGAGAGATTAAAGATGGCGGCCGAGTAACAGATTCCCTGCAACTGGGCACGGTGAGGAGCAGAGTGAGGCAGTTTTGGCACACTGGAGCCTTGGGCTATTGCCCTGGGTAGAGTACCATGATGTCACAGCTCATAGCAATCTGAAACTCCTGGGCTTGGCACCGCCTAGACCTCCATAAGAGCTGTGCAGCAACCCCCGACCCGTGACCCGCACCCACTGGGCTTCTACATTTCCTGACCAGGAACTACGGGAGCCACACAACCCTGCATCCTCCCTACTGTGTCCTCCCAGCCTCCACATTAGCCCAGGTTTTGTCCATGCCCTGGCTCATCTGGCCAGGGACTCTGGTAGCTATGTGCCCTCTGGAGACCTCCCTGCCTCTGCGCAGAGCCCTTCTCCTGGCTAGAGACTGCTGGAGCCTTGGGCTATCTGTGCCAAAATCACTGGGCACTAGGCACTCCCAGAACCATGCACACCACCTCTAGCCCTGTTGCTGGATCCGGGTGTGTCACACACTGGAGCTGCTTCCACAACCAGAACTCCCTAGCTAGAGCAGCCCCAGAGGAACTACACAGGGTCACTCCCTACAAGATTCAGCAACAATAGAGTGAACCCACTGGGGTCTAATCTTGGAAAGACACCTCCCCAACTCTGAGGACGGCCAGAGGAAATGGTGAAAAACAATCATGAGGCGAAATCAACAGAAAAACTCTGGCAATATGAATAATCACAGCAGATCAACTCCCCCAAGGAGCAATGGGACAGAAACAACACAAGACCCCATGCACAAATAGCTGAGATGTCAGAAACTGAATTCAGGATATGGATAGCAAACAAGATCGAATTAGAATTTCAAAAGTTATCTCAAGAATTCAA
>CAUYPK010012616.1:0-26275 GCA_963574355.1 Loris lydekkerianus
TCACAATATAACAAAGACATCTGTACCAGAATGTTTATTGCAGCCCAATTCATAATTGCTAAGTCATGGAAGAAGCCCAAGTGCCCATCCACCCACGAATGGACTAGCAAACTGTGGTACATGTATACCATGGAATACTATGCCGCCTTAAAGAAAGATGGAGACTTTACCTCTTTCATGTTTACATGGATGAAGCTGGAACATATTCTCCTTAGCAAAGTATCCCAGGAATGGAAGAAAAGGTATCCAATGTATTCAGCCCTCTATGAAGCTAAATTATAGCTTTCACATGAAGGCTATAACCCAACTATACAACAAGACTATGGGGAAAGGACCAAGGAAGGGGAAGAGAGGGGGGAGGTTTGGGTGGAGGGAAGGTAATGGGTCGGGCCACATCTATGGTGCATATTTTTATCTATAATAAAAAAAGAAAAAAAGAAAAGAAAGGTGAAAAAAAGAAAATAAAGGTGAAAAAAAAAAAAAAATCCAGAAAAGAACCATTTGTTTCGGCAAGAGACTTTAAATACCTGCTCCAACAAGAAGGGGATTAGTCCTATTAACTGCCAAAAAGGGAGGCATCTGTTTATTTTTGCAGGAGAAGTGCTACTTTTATACCAACTGATCTGAGATCATGCAAAACAAGATCAAAACACTCCAAGAAGATCCAGAAAAGAGAAAAAAAGAAATTTTAGAAAATCCCCTGTTGACAGGCCTACATGGTTTTTTACCCTACCTTCTTCCCCTGCTACCCTTATTTACCCTTCACCTTTGGGCCCTGTATCCTTAAAAAAGGTTAGAGGAAGTTAAATCAGGTCAAGGTCCAATATCACTGGCTCATTAACCAAGAATCTAACTATTATTCTTCACTGCCCTCTAGAGCACCAATGACGGGTAAGACTCCCAAAGCTGGGACAACCTAAGACAGTATATGGAGAGGCTGCACGGTGGATTACATTCATAGTACCCAAAGACGGGTAAGATCACTCTGCGTTCAGTCAACCTAAGACAGGGACCAAACCATTTATGTTTGTATCCCCATGACGGGTAAGACTGAAACTGCTAGAGCAGGTAACCTATGATAGGGGCTATGTTTATCCGCCATACAAAAAACAAAAGAGGGAATTGTTGGGCCCTGCCATGTGCCTGAGGCCTAGTGCAATTTCCTGAGCCTGACTAGAAGTAGATCCATCGAGCTACTTCTGTGCAGCAATGACTCAGCAAGGCCCAGCCTGAAACTGCCTCTACCTAGATATAGCCAACGTGGTACCATGCCATTGGACCAACCCTGTCATGCACCTCATCCCCAGCCTTCTTTCCCCGCCCCTTCCCCATGCTCTATATAAGCGGCTGCTTGACGCAATAAAGTTGAGTTCCTGCTTTAAAAAAAAAATAATAATGTGTGCATGCATAAGAATTTATTGAACTAGAGCTCAATAAATTTCAGCCTCATCCCTTTATTATCTTTTTTAATCTTTCCCATTCCACATCTCCATTTCCTAATCTTTATATTGGATTGATAATGGTTCTCTTATAGTCCTTTTATCCTTGAAAATATCTCTTCCTTTGACACTTGTTATAAACCTTTGAAAATTTTTTTAAATAAAACACAAATAAAAAAAAATATATAAAACATAAATGTGAAGGTCAACACCCATGTAAACACATAATACTCAATTTAAAAAGAAGAAAATCTAGATGACCTTGGGTTTGGGAATGATTTTTTTAGACAGAATACCAAAGGCATGATACATGAAAGAAAGAATTTATGTGATGAACTTCATAAAAATTAAAGATTCATGCTCTGGGAAAGACACTATCAATGGAATAAAAAGCAAGCCAAAAACAGGGATAAAATATTTTCAAAAGACACAAATGATGAAGACCTACTATCTAATATATAAAAGAAATTCTTAAAACTCAACTTAAATGAGCCAAAAACCTTAACAGATACCTTACCCAAGAAGATGTACAGACAAAAAGCCTATGCAAAGATTCTCCACATCATATGTCATAAAGGAAATACAAATTAAAATAGCAGTAAGATACACTGCATGTCTATTAGAATGGCCAAAATTAAGAGCAATGACAACAGTAAGACTGTAGAGCAACAGAAACTCGTTGATGGTAGGAATGCAAAATGAGATGGCCACATTAGAAGACAGTTTGGCAGTTTCTTACAAAACTAAACATACTTTTACTACATAATCAGCAATCATGCTTTTTGTTACTTATTCGAAGTAGTTGAACATTTATGTACACAAAACCCTGCACATGAGTGTTTATAGCAATATTATTTATAACTGCCCAAACTGAGAAGAAACCAAGATGCCCTTCAGTAGGTGAATAAATAAATATACTGTGGTATATCCAGACAAAGGAATATTATTCAGCACTAAAAATAAATGAGCTATCAAACCAGGAAAAGACATGGCGCAAGCTTAAATGCATATCAGTAAGTGAAAGAATCCAATCTGAAACAGCTACATACTGTATGATTCCAACTATATGACATTCAGGGAAGTTCAAAACTATGGAGACAGTAAAAATGTTGGCGGTGACCAGGGGTTAGAGAGAAGAAAAGGATGAACAGATGGAAGACAGGGAATTTTTAGGGCAGTGAAACTATTCTCTAGGATTCTATAATAGTAGATATAACTAATGTATAGCACCAATAGTAGTTAACTATCATCTTTGAGAGAGTATTATGTGGAAACATGTTCATAAATTGTAACAATTGTAGTGCTACTCTGGGTGGGGAAAATTGACAACAAGGGAGGCTCTGCATGTTTGGGGATGGGGGTATATAAGCCTAAGTATCTTCCTCTCAATTTTGCTATGAATATAAAACTGCTTTAAAAATAAACTATGTTAAAAGTAAATTTAAAGAAAAATGAGTATGTTTGGAAACCAATAATGTGAAGCTGTAAAAATAAAAAAAAAATTAAAAAATACTAAGAAGAAAAGGAGGACGACAACTAAGATTATGATGGAGGAGAAAAAGCCACAGTCACTGGTCTAACACTGACCGCACCTGTGTCCCCTCCCAACTCCAGCCATCAGATTCTCACTGAGGGTCTCCACAGTCCAGAATTCTATGATGTGTATTTAAATAACATAAATTATTTATTTGTATGTGTCTATCTTTGTTACTATATGAGTCGTAAAAAGGTAAGTGAGTTTTGAATGCCATAGTCGGGCTTGGAGGAAAAGATCCAGTGTGTCAGCCTGTCTTTTGGGGTATGGCTATTAAAGGGCAAGCAGGAACAAAGGAGAGCAGTGGAGGAAGCTCACTGGCAAGGGGGCATTGTCTGGTTCTGTGTGTGTTATTCAAAAAGGTAGCAGCCCAAGTTAAAATAGATGGAAATCAACTTTCAGTATTGCTAGCCATTCTGCCTGTTCTTCCAAGTTTATAATCACTTTAGCCTCCTTACCTGCTCCTGGGAAAGGTCCTTATGTCATCACTCTTCAGTATACTTATGTATGCTATAAGGTAAATGTAAACTACTGTTTTCTCTTAGTAAAGTATTTTTATTTTAAGCATCTACTCTTTTATTCCTGCTGATGGAATTTTAGAAATTCAATCAGTAAAGAAAAATGACATTTTGGATATAGACAGATTTACCTGTCAATGCAGGTATCACTTAACACAGATATATGTTGATATTGCTTTTGAAAAATGATGGTTTCTCTGATTAGCAATAAAAAGAGGTCTGACCTGAAATGAGTACACTTGACTTACAAGTCCAGATCTAACTGTGTGATGCTGGAGAAGTAATCTTGCTTCAGTATCAACTTCAATTTTAGTTTCCATGGAAGCAATGACATAAAGCTCTAACCTAACATCAAGGAGTCCTGAGTTAGTGGGAGAGACAAGGAAGCAAAGCAATGTAAACACCTGTGATGTGTAATATGACAGAAGAGCCAAGGAGGTGCGGGGAGCGCCACTGGACCAAAACTCAAAGATGAGAAACAACTTCCTATAAAAGGTCAACCTTGAAAGCCATGGATGAGTTAACCAAAGCAGGGGAAAGGAATATTAGGCAGTGAAAATTCAAATGGTGAAAGTATGCACAATAAACTGCAAGTAGCTAGTAACATGGTTTCATCTGGAAATGGGAGCAGAAAAGTGGTGATGGGTGAAGAGAAGAATATTCCTGTGGCATTAACCTTGGGGTTAGGAAAGCAATGGGAAGTTATTGGAGAGTAACATTCATTTATTAGGGGAATAGCATTAATTTTCAAGTAAAATGATTTCAAGCCCAATAACAAGAAAGGATTGGACACATCAAGATCAGATTTGAAGACAAAATAAAAGACTACTTTTGTAGCAATAAACTTAAAAACCAAATTTTGCAGAGGTAGATGATTAAAGTGGTTTCAGATGTGTTGATTTTGATGATTGTAGGAAAGGGTTAAAACTGTTCCTGTGTGCAGAAATAAATACACGAGTGAATGAAAAGATTAATAATAAACTTTTTATGGCTCAGAATTTTGAATTTGAGGTACTGACTGGGAGGATATCAGCATATAGAAAGATTTTGAAATAATAACAATGAAGTGTATTTAGGAAGTGAGAAGTATCAGACCTTCTTTACCAGATGTGAAGTGTAACTATAGATATTGAAAATCCCTATAGCAGTATCTTGCTCCTAAGCTGAAAATAAGATGACAGCACCTCAAGTACTGAGTTTTGATATTAAAACGTAAGGTGCTTTATTCTACGAAATTGCCAAGTTCACCCTGTGGCTAATGTCTAACACTCATACAGGTAAGTCTAAGAACCGTGAATAAGACTGTCCATTGCCACAAGGTATCTAATTTCACAATGTTAGAGGAAGACAATCTTGATGTCTATCAATAGGACAAAAGGTATGAAGATAAATTTTAATAAAATTATCAAATGATATATTGTTCAATAAAAGAAATACATTGTTTACACTTTTAGCACAGAAAAATACTCAAAAACAACATTATATGCATAATATGTCTTTTATGATGTCAATTATATAAAATTTCAAAATGGAAACATTTGATATATTTTATATGAATGTATTTCTATTTAAATATCACAAAACACGCATGGAAATATAATCTCCAAAATCATGATAGAATTATTTTCTGAAGGGAAGAGAGAAAGCATGAGACTTTCAACTGGGCTGTAACATTTTAATTTTTTTATATTGATTTGATAGAGGGAAACGTAAACATTTCTTATGGATAAATGTTACATCATACTTGTCAAGTTTTCAAACTATATATTAATGTTATCTTCCCCGTATATTATTCTCCAACTTAACTATATTCATTCACTGCTATTTTTTTAAAGATTGATCTGTGTGGATATTGTCTTTCTTTTCTCTGTTTTCCTATGTGTATTTAAAATTCATAATACTTTTAAGAAAGCAAGAAAAGGAGATAACTAAAGCAATACACAATAACCAAAAAGAATGTGAACTCGGAAAAATTATCTGAAACTTCATTCTGGGTTCGCTGCAGTTCCTTACACAATAGCCTCAGTTTCTGGTGTGCTCAACCTGGAACAAATCAGCATGCTGACTGTACAGATATATTCCTGCCTTATACCATCTCTCCTCTAAAACCAGGTAGATCCAGGTGCTAGGATAGATTTCTGAGGTAGAAATGGTTTTGCAATTATCCTCCACTTTCTCCCTCTCTAAATGGACATGAAAGACAGGATGTCTACCAGGGGTGTCCCACTTTCTCCAAATATAATCTTTTTCTTTTTATCCTCTGAAGTGACAACCTACTGGAAAAGTGGGAGTTGAAGAGCTAGAATTTAATGTACCATACCAGAAGGCAGTGGGAGACAGGGACTACACTTACGGGTAAGGGGAATTAAAGTCAGAAAGCCACAGGGTTAATAATCAATATCACAGTAAGGGTCCCAGAGAAAGTCCTCTACATTCAAACCTAGATAAGTACTGAGAATACACCCACAAGAGAACCAGATGATTTTCATTCAGCTGCTTGTTCCTGTGGTCTGGTAAACATAAAAGATCAGACCACTAAGTTTGCAAACTCATCCTAGAAAAAGTGCTACATCCCTCATTGCTGAATATCACTACCATTATGTCACCAAGGGGAGGACTTCAAAGGTGAGTATAGAGATATTCAGCAGCGAGGGTTGTAGCACTTTTTCTAGGATGCGTTCACAACTTAATTGCTTAACCTCATATTCCAGGTTCTGCTCTGTGCTGTGCCAGAAAATGTCTCTGAGTTTTACCTAAGCTTCCTGTAATTCTTCCAGGTGCCAGTGTGGTTGGAGGTTATTTGTGGTGCTAAGGATGGTAAGAAAATGCCAGAATTTGAAGCCATAGCTGCTGTGAATTAGCTTGTAACAGGGAAAAGGAATACAGTGAGTTTTAGGCAAAGTCAGCTATGGTGAAGCAGGTAGACCAGTCATGTTGTTAGGGGTGGAGGTTGGTAGAAAAGTTCATAAAAAAGTTGAGATATTTTTTAAAATAATAGCAAAGTGGTATTCAGTTCTATCCATATTTGAATGGCTAGATGTCATTTTCTTCAGCAAAATAAGACACAGAATAACAAATATTTCATGTTCTCCCTCATAGGTGGGAGACAAAAAAGTAGATCTCATGGACGTAAAGTTACCAGAAGCTAGAACACTTAGAGAGGAAAGGGGAAGAAGAGAGTCTGATTAATGGATACAAAAAAATATATAGATAGAAAGGATAAGATCTTTCCTGATAGTACAGTAGGGTGACTATAGTTAATAATTTATTGTATATTTCAAAATAGGTAAGAGAATAATTTATGAATGTTCTCACCAGAAAGGAAAAAGTTTGAGGTGATGAATATCCTAATTGCCCTAATTTTATTATTACATATTATATGCATGTATCAAAATATGAGCATATTCCCCCAAGAATATGAATTTGTGTCTCTGTATGAAAGTTTTAGATGGCACTGTTCAATGTTTAGTGTAAATAACACATTTAATGTTCTAAATCCCTAATAAATAGCCAAAAGACATCTTGTTCAGATATTTCTCTTTTGTATTGGTCCATAATAGCTGTCCATATGTATTTCTGGAGTACACGCAATAGACAGAATGCACAGTGTATACGCCCACACTCACACATGTACCTACACTAAAAACAGCTGCTGGGGTTGATAAATCATGATGTAGAACACAGTAGTAACTAGACTAAGGTGGGAGTTGTTGGGGTAAAAATGTGCTGATTTTAAGCCTTCTGTCACACAAGGCCGGTGCCATTACTGTGAGAGGGTAATAAGACAACACTGGAATTTATTGTTGTTCTCTCTCTTTCATGTCTAAGGTGACCCCTTTCTTGGTTAATGTTGTCAATGATAACAATATATTGAAGTATATCATGTTAACTATGGGTTAACATGAGCCCTTTTTCAAGGTTTTGTCTAGACAATAGCAAAGGCCAGTTTGGCACCATGGCCTTGGGTAAGGACATTCCTAGCCTGAATAGAATTCAATTTCTCATCTTTCAGACCAGAACCTCAGCCTTCCACGTCACCTTGGGTGCCCTTTGGTAATCTTGCATCTTGGCTTTCTCACAGTGCATAGGCATATTAGTGCCTGCTAGCGCCTATTTTAGGTAATTTATTGTAGTCGAAGACTAGGAATAGATTCTCTGTCTAAATCTATTTTGTCTTCCTTTCTTTAACTTTCTAGGTTATGATATATAGGCTATGACATAGACAAAAAACTTTAAAAATTGATACCTTGCATAGGGTGTATTTTGGCCCCAGTTTCAGGTATTTTGAATGGGTAGCATTTCTTTAATTGGTCCATCTTCTGTGCCTCAGAAACAATGCTGATGGACAGTAGGTTCTGTTCCTAGAGTATTTAGTATTTAGCTTGTTTCTGGAGTCAGCTTTCTAGAAAGTATATAATGTAGAGGTGGTGGTTACTTTCATGATTATATTTCATTATATTCATTATCTTACAGATCAAGAGAGAGTTTCCTGCTAGTTTTGAAGAAGTAGACTACCATGTTATCATAGAATCATATGGCAGGAGATTGCTAGTGAGCAGTAGGTGTTGAGAGTGGCCCCAAGCTGACAAAGTCTAAGAAGCAAGGAGAGACTTCAGTCCTATAACTACCACAGAAAGAAGTCTGCAAAACCCAGTTCATCTTAGAAGTGCATTCTTACTGGGCATGGTGGCTCACCCCTATAATCCTAATACTAGCTGTATGATTTTGCACAAGTACATAAACTCTTGGGGTTTCAGCTTCATGCTGTGTCAAGCAGGTGTAAGTCAATGAGAAATTGTAAAAGTTAATTGATATGAACCATAAGAATTGGGCAATAGTAAAAGTGAAAAAAAGTAAATAAATCTATATAATGATGAGTGAATAGTTTTTGAGAATGTGTTATATTAGAGAGAATAAGTAGTTTATTTCATTTGCTCTTCATGGAAATTCCACTACAATTATATTCATTTCCTGAATAAGGATTATGAGATTTACAGAGGTAAATTGTCTTGCTCAGACCTCACAGCTAGTGTGCTGTTGTCAGACTCAAGTTCCTAGCAGCACTGCTTCCTAAGGGGTACCCCACCATTACGTAGAGTTTTCTTTTTACTTTTTTTGTTGTTGTTGTTTGTTTTGTTTCTCTACTTCAATCAAAAAATCATGAACTACTCTTCCTTTTGGGCAAGATGTGCCTTATGCAGCCTTATTTTGTGTTTGGCATTTATTATACACTGATTGTTACATTTATTTTCACATTTTTTTTTTCTATCTCTAGGGATAGAAACTTTGGGTCTCTTTTCGTTCACTATTATTTCCTTAGTGTCTAGAACATTTCCCAACATCTATTAAGCACTCAGCAAACATTAGCAGAAGGAATAACCAGAGTAAGCAGTTGATTGCTGTTGGTTAAGTGTCACTTCATAAAACTAATCCACCACAACCATGGAGGCTTTCATTGTATCTCATTACCCAAGCACATATTTCAGTATTCTTTCCCCAAATGCCTTCCTTTTCCTTTTGACTAACCCAAAATATTCTCATGCTTTGAGAATGAGATTAAAATGAATTCTACTTTAAGCTTTATCATTCCAGCTTACAATGGTCTGTTCTTTTGCTAAGCACCCATGCTAGGCATTCATTTATTAGAAATGAAATCTGAGTATTTGCTCAATTTTAGACACTGTCCTAGGTCTGAGGTTAGACGGTCAAATAAAAAAAGGCTTTTTAAAAAATATTTTTAGGTTAAAGACTGAAAATAAATAAATACATATATTAAATAATTTCAGGTCATGATGAGTGCTATGAAGAAAATAAAATAATGCAGTTTGACTGAGGGAAATGGACAGCTGATGGAGAGTCAGACAGTATTAACCATATGAATATTTAGAGTAAGAATGTCTCAGCTGAAGAAACAGTAGAGAAATGTTCTGAAACAGGAAAGGTTAATATTATGTGCTATCAGGCACTTCTTCCTTTTAGACTATTTGTTCTCTAATTGTTCCATATTTGCTGGTTTCCTTGTTACATCGTAATTTTAAACTTTCTGTTGGGAGCTGTATTGTTTTACTCTTAGAATTTATACCATAGCACCTAAAAAACAGAATGTAATGTATGAAATAAATTTTATGAAAAATTATAATTCAATAATGCTTTTAGTAAAACAATTTCTCTCTATTCCTAGTTCGATACATTGAGATTGCTAAATTTCTTCAAGGAAAAATGCTTATGAGTAATGCATTCTTTATACCAATAAATAAATGAAAAATGGAACATAAATGCATGTCTCTGAGCCCATTTTCTCAAGTATGATCTATTTCTACATTCAATTTACGAGGTCATTATAAATAAACAAAAAGAGAACCACAAGTTTTATTAATAATACTTTTTTTCTTTTTGATAAGAACAATAAAGGGGGCCTTACACGAATAAAACTTATTGCATTTAGCCAGCCAAATTGGGGAAATATAGATGATTGATAAAAAGTTAATAATGTCTTATAGTAAATAGATGTAGGTCACTATGAAAATTTTGAGACATGCTGTGCTATGGTCTATTATTTCACTTCCAAGAAACACAGCTGACAGCGTCCTTTCTGATTCACCAGGCAAGTTTCAGCTTGCTCAGCTTATTGGTGTTGCTTGAAGGGCTTCATTTGTCTCTGCCCACATGGCATCTATGGTTATTGGTTTTTGTGTATCTCAAACTTTCATAGTAACATATATATGTATATATATGAAATGTTTTCATGATTTGGCAAGAATAACTACAATTTTTTTATAACACTTCTCTATCCTGTAGTGCCACCTTTTCTCTCTCAAGCACCTACTTGGTGAGGTAACCACTACTTCATAAGAGAGATACACCGAGTGTGATCCACAAGCTAAGTCTGTCTCTCTCAAGTATCACTTCATGCAATCTGGGCACCAGCTCATCCAGGAGAGTAAAAAGAGGGTATAGAGATCATCTATCTAGTTCCCTAACCTGTGCAGAAATGCTTTCTGTAAATGAGAACCCAGCACTTCACATACAAATGTTTTTCTATCATTGAGAAGCTCTAACATTCTTTTTTATGCCAAACCATGTTTGTTTCCTATCAGCTAAAGTCCATGACAACAGAGTAAAATTTAAATAAAAAAAGATCAATTTGGCGCCCCTAGCTCAGTGCTTACAGTGCCTTGATGGTCACCTACCAGCCTGGGCCAGCTAAACAATGACAACTGCAACAACACATAAATAAATAAATAAATAGCTGGGCGTTGTGATGGGTGCCTGTAACCTCAGCTACTTGGAAGACTGAGTCAAGAGAATTGCTTAAGCCCAAGAGTTTGAAGTTGCTGGGAGCTGTGATACCATGGCATAGTGAGATTCTGTCTCAAATAAATAAATAAATAAATAAATAAATAAATAAATAAATAAATAAATGAAAAAAGATCCCTGGAGATCTGCGGACCTGCGTTCAATTGTAGTTACAACAACTACTATCTGACCTTGGGTAAGACCCAAAGGAACTAAACCTCAGTATTTTCTGTGATAAAATATCAACTCTACAAATATTCACAGATTTACAACATTCACAAAATTATTTTCTTGAGCCACATAAGCAATGTATAAAAGCCCAAAACATGGTAAATAACCCAAACTTACCCACTGACCTAAAAAGAAATATACACACACATACATGGTGAGTTTTGCCCAGAAGTTCGTAAATATAAATTCTGAGGTTTTATTGTATGGTGGTGGTGAGATGAAAATTCCTCTCTTTCACATGAAAATAAGGACTCTTCTTCAAGAGTCCTTATTTTAAACTTCAAAACAGATTTTACTAGAAGTTTACATTTGTTTTTATAACAATATTTTATCTTTCCTCATACTTAATAGTTTTGTCTGTATGTTTACTTTCTTATTATTTTTGCATGCGTTAAATAACATTTACTCATGGAAACCTTAGTTTCAAACCTTAAGCGATTGAAAGTTTATGGACACCACAGCAAATTAAAAGATAGAACCTGCCCTCAAGTTGGCAGCAATCTAGTGATGGCTAAAAGGGATAAAAATTAAAATGCAAAGGGAGTACTGGGTAGAGAGCAATTTGTATATGTTTGTGAAGAAGGAAGAAATGGAGAAAGAAATTCATTCATTCTTGTTCTCCCATGCCCAAAGATCTTACACATCAGAAAACAAATGAAATAGCCATGTTGAATGAAAAGGAAACCTTTTATCTCACCTTGAAGTTAAATTACTTAGTGATTCTTCAAAGGAGTTCTAAAAGTTAGGCAACAATTTTAAAATTTATATCATCTTCTGATGACATCAAATGCTGAATATTTAGTCACTTATTGAACTAAAATGGTCACATTCTTAAAGCAATGAGAAATTTTTATTCCCCACTTATCCCTCTCTGTCCTCTGGAAGAAAATTTACTTACTATACTTCTAGCTAAGAAAAAAAACAAATCTATTCCAGAAAAGAGAATTTGATACAGCAGTTATATATTTCACAACTAGCATCCAGTTCACTGACTTTATTGCTCTTTGTTTTCTACTTACTGGGCTCTGGATTTTAAATAAAAGATAGCTATGGTGACCTCAGTAGATTTGTGTTGTCTAGGATCATGTCTGATAAATAATAAATACTGAAAGTATACATTATTAATTCCCACAATCAGCAATAAATAATGACAGCCTGGCCTCAGCTCTCCTGCCTCTCCTGCTGGAGGCTCCGTTCACAAGGTGCTTTTCGGAACTTCATCTGTTTGTTTATATGTATGTTCTGAGAGGCTGTGATTGGGAACCTCATCATAGAACATTTTGCATTGGGCACCACTCACTCCCAGCATACTATTTATTTCCCACCAAATAGAGTTTGCAAAGATGCATTGTGCAGCAGCCTAGTGGACAATGATCAGAAAAATAGCACATCCTTCCATAAAGCTGCAAACCACGCAGTCCGAAGCAAGACAAATCACACGGCACTAAAATCCCTCTCTTCATTCAACACTGAATTCCAGCCTGTCATATCTCTACAACAGCTGCAGAGGGAATAACTCTTGTATAGGAGTTTAGAGTTTTCTTTTAAAGTGAAATGTGTGTACAAGTGACTTGCAAAAAAGAAGGTAATAAAACTCTGCAATCTTTTCCAATTTTCTCTTTCCATATTTAATGGCGCCTGGCATTTCTATAGATGACATTTAATATTTGAAAGTGCATAATTTCGTTCAGTGTACAGAGGAGCTTCTATTCTGTTTCTGGCAGATACGGAAAAATTCGTATCTCTCCATGAGATCTGCTCTGAAATCATAATGTGTGATGGAGGGTTCTCAGTACTTGCACCTTCCACATTGTACCTGAGCTGTATCTACATAAATTCTCTGTTTAGTATTCCTTTATAAGTCTCCAGTCACTTACGTTATCTAACAAAAATGAGCCAGTCATGCCAGAGCTGAAAGTAGTTAGAGAAAAATCTAGTATGATGCTTTTCAACTTGTATTCTCCTGAGACCAGGAGTTCTGGAAGGCATACGAGGGACAAAGGAACTGTGCAGGGAAAGCAGTGGAAAGTTTACTCTGCTTAGTCAAAGCAATTCTTCTTTGAAATGTTTCCTACATTAAACCTCTCAGTGAAGTTTTGCTAAAAAGGAATTTTATTTATTTAAAACAGCGGTTCTCAAACTGTGGGTTGCAACCCTTTGTAACAATGAAAATACATCCTGCATATCAGATATTTACATTATGACTCATAACAGTAGCAAAATTACAGTTATGAAGTAGCAACAAAAGTAATTTTATGGTTGGGGATCAGCACAACATGAGGAACTGTATTGAAGGGTCGCAGTATTAGTAGGCATTAGGAAGGTCGAGGACCACTGATTTAAAACAAGGATAAAAGACTGAATTCAAACCATTTACTTCCTAAGTGGAAAACTTTATGAAAGATCAGTCAGAGACAAAGGATTGGCAGAATCTGAACCTCTGAACTCTTTTTGTGACATGGAGTCTATAGAAACAAGACAGGAAACAGCAACAAACCAACAAATCCCGTAGTGGCTGTGAAATAGAGTACTTATGTCAGAAAACTTGCCAGAAGTGAAGGAAGGGTAAGCTCCACTTCATATCTACAGTGCACAACTCTGGCACCACACAATTTGTTTCGTACTGAATATAAGGATAACCTCTCAGTCTTTATTTGATTAATAATGAAGAGAAAAAAGTAGATTTCAAAAATGTATAGCTTTAGCAGAGACCAGAGTCTTTTCTTTATTTTTTATTGTAACAATTTAAAAGTAAATAATTTAAATAGGCATTATGACAAAGAAAATTGAGGGGTTTTTTGTTGCTAGAAACATCTATAGAAAAATTATACATTAATTTGAAATAAAATTTTTATGTTCAATTTTATCTGACTTGTGTACCCAAGATTAGACCTCCTGGTCATCCCCTCCAATCACTGTACTGGAAATGTTATCCCACAGCGGTCACAATGTCATGACATCAGGAGACACACAAAAAGAGATGGCCTCCTTAGGAACCATAAACGTAAAAATTAAAATATTAAAATAAACATTGAAACAGGTTGTAGCAGAGCATGAGCTTACAAATAATATGCTACAAATTCAAATCTTAGAATATATTTTAATCAAAAAAAATTTTGTGTAAGTTTGCAAAATAAAAATGGCCTATTACTTCATGATTCCTAAAGATGTTTTAAATGGTATTTTGTAAAAACTCAATAAGAAACTTTATATTTTCTATTAATGATTTAGGAGGAATGAAATTATAGCAAGAACTCATTGGGGATAAAGATGATTTCCATCAAGATGGTATGGATTGTAGACTTGTGTAGAGAAGAGGGTGCTATTATCCCTTTTATGACCCACATAATTTATAGCAGAGTATGTTGTGTGTATATGTATGTACATACATAGGTGCAAATGCAGACATACGAGGTCAAACAATGACATTCATGAACTCCTCATAGAAACTGTGGTACATACCTTCCTGCTGAATATTACAATGGTCACCTTCAAAGTTCTCCCCTTGGGAAGCTATGCACCGATGACAAAGCCTAGTTGACCCTTCATAGCAATTTTGGAATTCTTTTTCTGGAATGACCATTAGAGTTGTCATTGTATGGCACCTAAAAACACAGAACAACAGTAATGAATGTCACTCAGAAGTCATTGCCACACATTGACATGAACACAGCTGTGAGACACTGATATACTTAGGTTATGAAACCTTACTGAATTATTTGTACTCTGCCACCAATGTAAGCATGTGGTATCAAGTCTATATACTTAATTGTCAGACCTGATGCATGACAATAGTTCTGAGACAATTGTGGAGTATTGAATTGTCTCAACTACCTAAGCGAGATAATCCATCATTTAAAAAGTATCTGTTGAAAGGGCATGGGGCAGTCTTAAAAATTATGGAATACATTATGAAGTCCCTCAAAGAATGTGTAACCTCTAGGCAATTGTTGACAAATAATAAACAGGTAAATAGTGCTAAAACCCATGACAGTGGCTCCCAATGTTTGTTGCACACTGAAATTGCTTGGAAATCTTTTAAAAAATACTACTGCCTAATAATCACCCCAGCATTCTGGTATAATTGTGTGCGGTACAACATGAGCATCTGGGATCAGGGGTCCTCAAACTACGGCCCACTAGCCACCTGCGGTGGTGTGATTGTATTTGTTCCCGTTTTGATTTTTTTACTTCAAAATAAGATATGTGCAGTGTGCATAAGACTTTGTTCATAGTTTTTTCTTGTTGTTTTTAACTATCGTCCAGCCCTCCAACGGTCTAAGGGACAGTGAACTGGCCCCTTGTTTAAAAAGTTTGAGGACCCCTGGTAGATCTACATAAATTGAAGACTTTACTATTGGTTATTCAATATACTATAAGACATTCTTTTCTAAATTCTTTTTATTACCAAGTCTGTCAAGGTTGAAACATAAAGCCATCCCCCATTTGGTACTCCAAACTTGATTCAGGCATCTTCAGCAACTAGCAAGTCGCAGTGTTCTATAAGACTTTTCACTTTATTTTTATTATTAGGAAGAAAAATTTAAAATTTAGGCTTGGGATCAGCTCATGGCAGATATTCACTTCCTTTTGCACATTAGAAACACCTGTAAAACTTCTGCGCCATCTAATGCAGTTGTGCCCAAACTTTGCTACACATTAGTTTCCTAAAACCAGAAGTTTAAACATGAAACATCAGAATGAGGATGGGAGCCAGGCCTCAGCACTTTGTAAAGATCCTCATATAATTCCAAAGTTCAACAAAATTTGAGAATCACTTTTTAAGGCAAGAGTCCTATATCCACAGTTTGAGGCACAGCCATGGCATCAATAGTTTTACCAGTTCCTTGTGAGATACTAGTGTTGACCGAGGATAGAAAACACTGAGTTAGAACAGTTTTTCCAACATACTTGCCTATTGGAATGACCCACGAATAAAGATTAAATTTCAAAAACAATATTTTTTTAAATGCAGTATAGTTTGAGAACCATTGATTCAAAATGCAGTTACTCAAAAGATGGCTCATGGGTCACAGGTAGTCCCTGTTAAAAAGACAGATTACAGAGTTGTTCCATATACTTAACTAAAACAATTATATAGTTGGGGCACAGAAATCTTCATTTGAACAAATTACAAATAGAGCTTAATGGTTTTAAACCCTGACATAATATTTCTTCTCAGGAATCATTTTGGTAACATCTGAGGACATTTTGGCTATTGCAATTGGGATGAATGTAAGTGATATCTAGTGGATGGAGTTCAGGGATGCTTCTTAACTTCCTGAATTCCAGTACAAATGACAGCCCCTCACTGAGTTACCCTTCTACATTGCCAATAGCGTGAGGTTGAGAAAACTTGTTTGAGAGCAGTGGTTCTCAAAGTTTAGAGTTCAACAATACTATGCAGATTGTTTAT
Source organism: Loris lydekkerianus (assembly GCA_963574355.1). Lineage (NCBI taxonomy): Eukaryota > Metazoa > Chordata > Mammalia > Primates > Lorisidae > Loris > Loris lydekkerianus. The sequence goes on from CAUYPK010012616.1 coordinate 16,435, forward strand.
TAAATCATAGACTGCTCGGACCCACCACTCAGAGTTGTTAATCTAGTAGGTCTAGGATGGAGCCAAAGAATTTTCATTTCTAACAAGTTCTGGGGATGCTGATCCTTCTGGTCTGAGAACCACTGATCTGAATATTGCCTTTCAATTTTCATCTAACTCTACTGACTGATTTTTACCAGAAAAGAAGTTCAACTAATAGAAATTTTAATATAGCTTTGGAATGCTACTCAGAATTTGAAAGTATTTGTAAGTAGAATATTTCTAAACTTTTGAAATTAGGCTTTGCACAATATGATAATGCCTCCATATGTTTCATCAACATGTCTTAAACTAGAAAGCCATAATTTTGACTTCACTCACCCCAGTGATATTTATAACTGGTTTAAATATTATGAAGGTGTTTCTTGGCACGATTTTGGCAAAGGCCCTTTAATAACATAACCATCACACCTAAATATCTGTGATACGTTTGGGGGGAGAATTACAAACCTACCTCAATAATGTTTTTACAAGCAAATCATTTCCATCAATACCTCTTAACAATGCACTTAGCTAACAGAACAAACCTGGGCCATCTCAGACCACCTTTGAGACTGCTTCTCACTGATTTTCTTTTAAGAGCATTCCTCCCCCAGATCATCGAAATTGAACCCCCCCCCCACACACACACAAAATGTTAACAACGTTTCTGAATAAAGATTTAAAGTGTTTTCATCAAGCCCTCAGTCACTGCTCTCTCCATTAGAGACATCAATAACAAGAGAGACAAAAATTATAAATCTGTAACTAGGCAACAAGGGCAAAGCTAATGAACATTAGGCCGGAGACTGTACCCTTTATAAATAAAATCCAAATAGCACCTTAGCTGAATATATATTTCCAGTTTATTGCTGTTTTGACACAAATGAAACCAAGATATATTCTCTTTACTTTGTTTGCTTTTCCCTTTTTTCCCTAGTTTATATCCTGTGTTATTATTTTGTGGAAAGAGACAGAGTAGATGTAAAGAAGTCCATAAATTGGAACAAAACTGCTTTACTGTAAGTATTTCTACTTTTTATATGTCTTATTTAATATGTCTAATCAGCAGGGTTCCCAGAGGAATACTGGGGGCCTCCCTGTGTTTGACCAGATAGCCATTTATACCTACAATTAAAAGGTTTAATTTTTTTAGACTAGCAGAAAAAGATCCGAATGATAATGAATATGTGCACAAAATGAAATGCAAATTCAGAGACAGAAGCACATAGGCCTTGGGCCCTTTATCTCCTTTCAAAACAGGAAACAAAGTGTTCTGAAATCTAGTGAATTCATTACATTTATATAAATGTGCAATTTCACTTCAATTGTAGACACTCTTCTTCTTTGCTGGTTTAGCTTTTTGTGTAGTTGAGATTTACCAAGCATTAACAACAAAAAGACTGGAATTCTATAACAAAATCTCCAGGTAAATTTTTTTCTATTTTTTCTTAAGGCTTCTGATCCAGTGGTTCAGATATCAGTTTAACGTCCAACAAAAGTAATACAATAATACTATTTTTGTTTTTTAGTTGAAGAGAAAGACTAAAAGACTTTTACCAGGAGAATCCCTTAGAATTCCCTAAATTATTGTTTAAATGCTGGTACACCAGAAGGGTCTTATAGAATTTTAACTTATTTTCAAGTTGAGTGGTAAATCTTACGGAAGGAGTATTTGAAGGATGCTACATGGCCCTATAAAAGTACCTAGTGGAAGCCACAAGAAAAAGCCCCAAATCGGCAAAGAATACCTCAGGTAGAAAAAGAGAATTAATTCTTTCAGCCTCTATCCTAGGAATAACTTTATTCTTAGTAGGGAAGAATGACATTGGGTGCATGACTACAATGCTGTCTCTCATTCTGTCCCCATTTAGACAGATAATGACACTGATTTCCTTTAAAAAGAGAATTATATGTTTAATTACAAGAGAAAGGCTTTGCCTTTAGTAGACCTCTAAGAATTAATAATGCAGTTAAAGTGAGAACCCCATCCTTATAAGCATTGGTGGCTACAAGAATGACTAAAAAATTTAGAGAGGATAACTGATTGACTCACAGCCATGGATTCCAGGAAAACTAACCCACACTCAAAGGAATAATACAGAGCACTAAACTAAGGCATCTGGTGACCAAGTGGAGATTAATCTCAGGAAGTATATAGGAAGATTTTTGTGCCAACTCAAGGTAATCTCAGTAAAGTAAAACACCTGTGGTTGAAGATTTTTTAGCAGAATGTAAAATATTAAAATTATTTTCTTTTTTCCTTCTATATAATATGATTGCACTACCATCATAAATACAGTTAGCAGAGGCACTTTGAAAATAGTAGGTGATCTTTATTCAGTGAAAAATATATACTTTGAGATAGTTCTGTTCTAGAACTGAAAAGTGAAAGGAAGATAGGGATAAAATGGAAAGAAGCAGCACATGGAAAGGGGGCCAGGGAGAAAAAGATAAACCAAAGGATATATACATTAAAACAAACAGAGAGGTTGAACAGCAAAAATGAAGAAATTACTTTTAGAACATTCAGTTAATTGTTGTCTCTGAAGAAAATTTTACTATATGAAACAAAGGACAAACGTATAAGGGTCTTCAAGTCTAGCAGGATTAGAATGGTTCGGTTCATTCCATGAGTATCAAACATTATTCTTATAACAAGAATGGAGAAGCAAGAATCCTATGTACTCAGCTCTCATATGAGGAGAGTGTGAAAGGGGGAGAGCAGAGAGAGGGAAGGAAGGACAGAGGTGGGAGAAGGGGAAAGCAGCGAGGGGGAACGGGGGTGATGGTGTGTGACACTCCTTTTGGGGGAGGGACACAATTATAAGAGAGACTTTACCTAATAAATACATCAATATAATCTGGTTCTTTGTACCCTTTATGAATCCCCAACAATAATGTCCTTTTGGCAAGGACATTCCCTTGACATTCTATAAAATATTTTAACCACTAATAAAGTAATTTTTGACACTTCTTGAAACTGCAACATTAAAGTGTTTTTTTTTTAAAGGCAGAACCAATAAATATTCCTTAAAATAATAGAACACATGCTAATTCCATGGAAGTAAGTATCAGTTGGAGACAAAATTACCAGACTGCTGATTTTCATCCACTTGACATATGCCATTGCATATACATGTAAGCAAATGTGAAAAATCCAGTGGTTACAGCAAATAAGCATAGGGCTCATCAAAACCAGGTAAAACACATGACAGATTCATTAATAGATCCTAATTTTTCTCTTTTCTGCTTTGCATAGAAATTTACGAGTGTGTACCCAGGCATTTGTGTGGCTGTTTGGGGTAAAGGATAATTTTCTCTTTTTATTGGAATCTCTCCTCTAACAAATTAATTCTTCACATTTTAGGAGCAGCTGGAAACAGGAGAAAACATATAGAGTGGGAGATACTTCTGTGGCCTAATGGTCTGAAGAAAACTCAGCACAACTAGAAGAGAGACAATCAAGGAAATAGACACATCTGCAAACATTTGTGGAAATTTCTGATGTGGAAACAGGAAAAAACTTGGAGGGAGGGAGGGAGGAAGGACGGAAGGAAGGAAAGGAAGGACCTTCAAGGAAGGAAGGAAAGAAGGACCTTCAAGGAAGGAAGGAAAGAAAGACCTTCAAGGAAGGAAGGAAGGAAGGATGGATGGAGGGAAGGGAGGGAAGAAAGGAAGGAAGGAAGGAAAGAAGGAAGGAAGGAAGGAAGGAAGGAAGGAAGGAAGGAAGGAAGAGAGGGAGGGAGGGAGCGAGGGAGGGAGGAAGGAAAGGAATGAAGGATGGAAGGAAGGAAAACAAGAACCTTCAAGGAAGGAAGGAAGGGAGGGAGGGAGGAGGAAGGAAAGAAGGAAGGAAGGAAGGGAGGGAGGAAGGGAGGGAGGGAGGGAGGAAAGGACATTCAAGGAAGGAAGGAAGGTTCAAGGAAGTTGAGAAGTTGTAATGGGAAAACAGTGCTCTGAAGGTGGAGATAAGACACACAGAAGAAGCTGGGACAGCAGTGGCAGCATGATTACTCTCAGTATATTTTGGTGGCTAGTTTCAAATTTAAAAAGGTGCGGACATAGGCTACTTGGTATTATTTTTCCAGCAACACTGCTCATGTTGAAAGAAGAATCAGAAAACCAAATGTAGCCCTTTTCCATGTATGTGAGATAGGGGTAACTCAGCAGGCCTAAGTAGCTCACATCCTTTACATTTCCAAGACAGTACTGCTTCCATAACTAGCCCTTGGTTCACTCCTGAAAACTGACCTCTCAGAATCTTGTGTCTGATCAGAGTGCTTTTGAACCTGATGAACCAGTTTGTCCTGATAATTTATGCTGTTAATGGGATCTATTTTGAAGTTTCTGCTTTCTGGAGACTGCAGCTTGAGTAACAACCATACAGCATAGTCACTGTCTGCTGTGACTGACTCTCCAGTATAAACACCCAGGCTCAGAAGAGTGAGCCTTGTTGGCAACACCTTGTTGTCACACATATTGTTGCAAAAAATTAAGTACCTTCTGTCTGGGGAGACTTGGAAGCTTGCTCATTCTTTCCTCTAGATTTTACTCCATGTATTTTTTCCCTTTGCTGATTTCACTGTGTATCTTTTCACTGTAATAAACCACATAGTAATCAAAACAAGTCTCAGTCCTTCTGGTGAATCTTCAAGACGAAGGGTGGTCTCAGGGACCTCCAACACAAAATATCTTCTAAAAGCCCCACTATTGATTAATCTAACAAACCACAGAGTGTCCATTTGGGAACCCTTCAGTTCATGTATTCCTCCTGCAGCATTATCTCAAGGAAGTGACACAAACCGTATCTCTTGTGACAAAGGATACACATGCAATCTTCTGCTGTAACAAAAATTGCCTAGTTTGGACATCCAAACTTAATTTCCTATCTATTCCAACTAAGCAAGGAAAAAACTGTTTTGATATCAATGTCTGTTTTGACTGAATCTAAACAAGAAAACAAATCAAACAAACAAAAAACCCCTCTACTGGTCCAGCCTACTTTACACCAGAGGATGAGATTAATGCAATCCAAGTCTCCCAAGGATACAGCAGGGTAGAAACTGGATTGGAGCAGTGAGACTGGTGAAAAAAGCCAGCATAACATGTTTAGAATCTTTTCCAAAGGAAGCACTAAGCCTTACCTAAGTCTTATCCAATACCAACACTAACAACCAGGATTTTCTTACAAATCTGCCACTTTTGGAAATAAATTTCTCATACTAAGAACCATCCCATGAAGGAGGTTTGCCAAATACTCTATAATACCTTAGATGTCAGATACACTAGATAGGAATCAAATACATTAGATAGATACTAATCCATATATTAATATCAAATACATTAGATTTAATCAAATACATCAGGTAGGTATAAGTCCATCTGTTTTAGTCCTAAAAGACACTGAAAAAAGTAAGGGCCCGGGGTTCATAAGTCACCTCCTTCTTTCGTTATTGCTGATTGGATCCCTAGTACCATTCATTCCCTCACCATACAATGTCTTTTCCTTTCTAATCCTTAGAATTAGCTTTTGTTTACCCCCATTCAATCTTCTCTGTCTAAAAAAATCACTTGAAGTTTTACCAGCTAACAGCCATTGGCTTAAAAATGATTAGTTTCCCCCAAGAGAAAAGCTTTGATGATTGAAGCCAGATCTAGCCGTAAAAATGTATGTTTTCCTGCCCTGTTCTAACATTTTCTCTTAATTAGGGCAGGAGAGACTGCCCTGGGAAGTTGATTCTTCACCTGTACACATAATATCTGTGCTTAATTTCTGCGTTGTTATTTCCTCTAAGATGACGCTTGGGGACCCATTGGTAAGAACTTGTTTTTGAGGCAATTGCAAGGAAAAAAATGAAGCACACTTTAATGAAAATTCATTTTGATTGAATATCCTACTGTCTCTGTTTTTAAAGTCCAGCAGCTCCAAATTTCAAGTGGAAAATAACATTATTCAATACATTTCATTGCTGGAGAATAACCCATTAAAACAGTCCAAAGCAGTGTGAAAACAGTCTGGTCATTCCATCTCACTTGAACAGTGTAGGAAGCTTCTTTCAGAATTGCCCATTCTCATGGCTAGTACCTTGACATGCAGAAGGATTTGAAGAGGTTAACAGAGTTCCAAATAAAATGTCCACTGGATTAGCACAAGGCTCTGGGAGATTTTACATGAAGATAATTAATAAGATAAGAGAACATAAATTTTTAAGCTATGATTGAAGTAAAAGAATAGGGAAAATATATGAAAGATCAAATCCTTGAGCATAGAAAGTGGAAGTTTGCCACTGAAGTCTGGGAGAATTTAATATAGAACAACTTTATTCTAACATGAAGAATTGTGTTGACATTTCTAAAGTTTATCTTATACTATTATGGAAATTTAGGATGAAAAGGAAGGGCAGCATTTCTAAGACTTGAAATTGATATCACAGGCTCAGTGTCCATAGCACAGTGGTTACTGGTTATAGCACCAGCCACATACACCAAGGGTGGTGGGTTCAAATCTGGCCTGGGCCAGCTAAATAACTGCAACAAAAAAATAGCCGGGCACTGTGGTGGAAGCCTGTGGCTTGGGAGGCTGAGGCAAGAGAATTGCTTAAGCCCAAGAGTTTGAGGTTGCTGTGAGTTGTGATGCCAAGCACTCTACTGAGGGCAAGGTAGTGAAACTCTGTCTCAAAACAAAAAAAGAAAGAAAGAAAGAAAGAAAGAAAGAAAGAAAGAAAGAAAGAAAGAAAGAAAGAAACTAAGAAAGAAAGAAATTGATATCACAAAGAGCAAAAACCCACTTTTGGAGATCCACATAAAAAATACAGGTGTGTATTATAGATCCTTTGTATCTGACCCTTCATGAGAGTTCATAAGTTACTGTGCCAGACCCACTACCACCTTTAAATGTGTCCTTCCAGTAAGTCCAGATTCAAAGTCCTAAGCACCTCTCTCTGCTCCTAATCTTCATCTCCTACCCTATTTTTCATTTGATCAAATGTACTACCTAATTGCACAAATTAATCCATGATCTAATTCTAGTTGGAGATGGCTATAACAATGATTTGTTTTACCAGGAGACAAAATCCTTGTCTTTTCTAATGATCTAGTATCTCTAATGGTGAAAATCTAAGAAAGGAGGCGAGGGGATGTTTTGGAACAATAAGACCTCTTACTATCAATAAAGTAACATACATTTTACCTTATGATTGAAATTTATATTTATTTATTTATTCATTCATTCATTTACTTTTGAGACAGAGCTTCACTTTGTCACCCTTGATAGAGTGTCATGGCATCATAGCTCATAGCAACCTCAAACTTTTGGGCTCATGTGATCCTCTTGCCTCAGCCAAAATGCCTGGATATTTTTAGAGATAGAGTCTCTCTCTTACTCAGGTTGGTCTCGAATTCCTGAGCTCAAAGCAATCCACCCTCCTCCATGCTATAGTCCTAGCACCCAATCCCCAGGGTGCTAGGATTATAGGCATGAGCCATTACATAGAACCTGAATATTTAGAGCTAAAAGTAGGTGGGAATAAAAAATTGCTAACCAGAGAATACATTTCTATCTCACCTCCCACTGCCACACACACATGCATATGCACACCATTAAATGCTTCATTTCAAAGAGGAATTTCATTTTAAATGGGTACTCTTGATCATAAACAGACAGCCCAAAGGAATGACTAGCAATCCAATGGGAACAACATTAAGTTAGATAAAATTTAAAGAATTTTAAGTTAGATAAAACTTGAAAGATTCCTTTGGGCACACTTCTCAGTTCACAAAATATGACTGCTGCATTGCCCTCCTCACCTAATGCCTTTGATGTTTGACACTTATCTGAGGAAAGCAACCTTATATTCTATATTTTCTGCAATTTTACACATCATCTATTTTGTTTCAGCCAGAAATGACCTAATAAAGATTACAGGATCCTAATAGTCAATGGTGTTTGTTTTCAAAAGATACATTTTTCCTTCAACATTCTGTCTTCAGAGGCTAATGAGATCCGCTGCTCTGTTGGAAGCTAGAGTTAGGTAGGTGGAAAAATCACAACTATTATGCTTAATTGCCACTGAAACCTCGCTTCTTTAGCAGAAGGGGCAAGCTGGTTTAGTTGACAGAAGTATGTATCTGCTAAACAGGAGAAATGCAATTAGTGGTTAGCTGAGAAGTAGGAAAGAGAGATTTTACTTTATAACAACTGGAAAAACAAAAGGATTTGAAAATATTTAAATTAGCCAACACGTATGAACTAACACAGAGAGCCCGCTCACTGCCCATGGTCTAGCATAGCCACCAACTGTACTTTCTTTCCAACATGTATTTGAAAAACAAACAAGTTTTGTCTCTGTAATCTTATTAAATATAAATACATTCATTAGTTAAAAGTAGGAAAGCTGAAACTTTGTCATTAGGAAACTCTAAATGTGAGCTGGGTTCTCCATTTATAAGCTTTGTGACTTTGTACATGTTAAATATTCATAAACCTGTTTTCTTAAAAACTGTATAATAGTTAAACATCGTCAAACAGTTGCTATAAAGTTTAAGTGGGATTATTTTTAAATCATAGTAAATATTTCACTCTTATTTAAATTATCTGTTCTTGGCCGAGCACGGTGCCTCATGCTTGTCATCCCAGCACTTTAAGTTTAAGGCCAGCCTGGGCAACGCATTGAGACTGTTGGGCGGTGCTGGCCTGGCTCCGGTGACACCTATTTGTGCTCTACATCAGAGCAAGACCAGGCTCACGCTGAACAGGCCCACGTCTCGCTCAGCAGGGAAGAGGGAGGCTGTTGAAGCACCTGCCTAGGCAGAGTGAGGTCATGCCGAGGAGCTCCAGCGCCGTGGCAGCAGCAGGCAACAGCTCCAGTAGCTCAGGCTGCTGGCCTGTCACACCCTGGGGCTGCCATTCCTGAGGGTAGAGACAACTGCCTCAGCCCCCAGCTTGCTGCTTTCTGCCTGGCAGTGGGAGACACAGCTGCAGCCCCAGATTCTTTGCCTGACAGGTGGGGCAGGAGTGGCGGGACTTACCCCTCTGACCCCAGCGTCTCTCCTTGATAGGGCGGAAGACTTATGGAGAGAGGCTAGGGGTGGAGGGTGGGAACCAAGTTATGGATAAGGACTGTTCCCCAGTCGGTGCATATAGTGAGGAGCCCCAGTGACCTTACACTGATGTGGGCCCATTGGGCTCCTTATCATATAATTAAACTTGGAAATTTCAATCCCCATTGTCTCCTCAGGAAGATTCCTGGGGAAAAGGTATGCATGTTAAGAAGTTTGTTCGTGGATGGCACCTGTGGCTCCAAGGAGTAGGACACCAGCCCCATATGCTGGAGGTGCGGGTTCAAACCCAGCCCCAACCAAAAACTGCAAAAAAAAAAAAAAAAAAAAAAAAGAGAGAGAAGAAGTTTGTTAGAGATAGAGTCTCTCTCTACCTCCCAAAGGCAGGAGGCAATAGCCAGTCTTGGGGAGGGAAGAAGGCAGGACAATCTAGGTGGCTTAGTTTGCCTACGGCCGAACTGCAACCAGAAAATAGCCTGGCGTTGTGGCGGGCGCCTGTAGTCCCAGCTGCTCGGGAGGCTGAGGCAGGAGAATCGCGGAAGCCCAAGAGCTGGAGGTTGCTGTGGGTCCTGTGACTTCACGGCACTCCACCGAGGGTGGTAAAGTGAGACTCTGTCTCTACAAAAAAAAAAAAAAAGACAAAGTGTCTTCATACTTGGGGTCTCTTTTCCACTCAAGGATAGGAACTCATCTCACTCTGACACATATTTTGCTCATGGTTTGTATGCTTTGTTCTGTAATAAAGAGATTGCTTTGTGTTTGT